>PVJI01022167.1:0-25670 GCA_004026765.1 Micronycteris hirsuta
TGGAGGACCAGCTCACACCCATTTCTTGGCACAGTCAGAATGGGTGGGATGCCTCTGCACAGCAGAAGGCGACCAAGGGAAGTCCCGCCTCAAATCTACCTTTGCCAGCTTACTTTATCACTCCTGAGAGAACAATTCTAATGAAGGAAGCCAAACTATCCTGGCCATCCCCCCACATGAAAGGGTTAAGGAGAGGAATTAAGCCATTTAGCAAGTCAGCCACCTAAACACTGAAAGAGAAGCAGCTAACTGCTAAGTAAGAGAAGCCATTGCGAAAAAATATCGAAACAATTCTCGCCGAAGCTTGAAACTTATTACTGAGCAGTAATGTTTTATTACTAAGACTAGATAAATAGGAAAGTTAGGAAACTTTAACTAAAAATAACAAACTAAAAGATTTTGGTAAAAGGTTAAACATAAAGACTAGTTTTACATCTCACAGAAATCTAGATAAGGCCATCAGCCCTAACAAATATAGTTAATGGGTAAGGATGCCTTTGCTTACGTGACATTCCCCTTAAATCTCAAAAGTACAAAGAACAACCTCTGCATACATCTTTAACTCAGAGAGATCTAAGACTTTAAAAATATATGTTTAGCCATTAACTAGGACCTAAGAGTTTGTAGTTTAATACTGTTTCCTGGCTAATAGATAGATCAGCAAACCTCCTTATCATACCATCCATTTGTTTTAGCCCAGGAAAAAATTAAGGTACTCTGTAACTAGTTTTGTAAGTCAGCCTTTTCCTGCCATTAATGATTTGCAAGTATTCATCTGTTTTTTCTACTGTTCGTAAAAATAAAACCCTTTAAAAATAAAGGAAACTTTTGGAGGGAGTCAGTCTGGCCCTAGAGGCTGGCTGGTCTGGCCAGGTTCCTGAGACCTGGCTATTTCTCCTGCACCCCCCAGAGAGTGTCTGGAGTCGTCTCATTCCGCCTTACTATCTCTCCTTCGGGGTAACCAGAGAAGTGTGGAGGCCAGACCTCCGCAAGTTTTGCCATCCATGAGGTGCCCTTATTAGGGGCACCTCACACACCACCTTCTCCCTCTTTGCTGGCCTAGGTGTTGAGCACACTGAAAGTCTCTAGGGTAGTTTGTAGCGAATTCTGTCCAGCAAAATTCGTATTGCCAGGGCTGCATGTAAATAATTTTATATGTAATATACTGGACTAGAAATTCCAGGACCACACATTCCCTCCATTATCATCTTGGAGAGACCACAAGCTATCACTGGATAGGCTTTTATTCTCATTTCTCAGGCACATTACATCTCAATGGTCTTCATTAACTATGCATGGATTGCAGATTTACTTTAGGTGGTAGACGCCCAAGATAGTGCATCAAGAGGATAGATATGCAAATGAAAAGACAATAGGCTCCAAGGAGAACTCAGGTCTCAAGGAAACTAGGCATTCATTAGCATAAGTCCTTTTGATTCAGGAATAGAGAGATTTTAGCAGTAGAACGTTTTTAAATCTAAGAAATATGCCATCCTGATTTACCCACAGGAAATTCTGTGGTCACACGTGGGTCCTGCATGCCAACTTTATGTTTCACGAGAGACCGTGCTCTTATTAGATGTGAAAACATAAGAGCTACAATTCCCAAGGTGGATGCATGAATTTCCCTTAGTAGTTCAGCTCCCTCACTGAGTTAAGTCTTTCTGGTGACTGCTAACTCCCTGAACCCTGCCACCCTCCTCTGAATAGTGCATGCAGGGCACCTCCCCCTTCCTCTTAGCATGAAGCAAGCCAGCAGGGGCAAGGGGCAGCCACGTCAAGAGCCAGCCACTGAGAGTTTCTTAAATAACGACTGAGCCTTTTTTTGAATAAAATCATCCTGTTTAAGCCCACCATTCTTAACAAGTGCCCAGCTTTTCACACAACCCAACTTTCTAACCTGACTGGTGACTATCTGTGTCAGGGGCCATCATGGCCCAACTCCTCTCCCTTCTCCAGGTGTCACCTGGCCCCCAATTTCTCTGTTAATGACATAGCCAGCATCCACAGTCCCAGCAAGTGAACACTGCCTCTGTATGTCTCCCACTTAGTCTCTATTCCCCACAGTAACTTTAAGCATCCAGGTCTATCCTGGTGCCACTCTGTCCTCCCTGTTTCGTGGGGCAGGGAGCTGTTGATTTGGCTCTCCTCCAAGGATCCTGAGTTAGGTGCTAGACTGGGGGCTTCAGCAGCCTTGGTGTCCACATTGGTCCCAGGGACCTTACTGTCCCAACGCAATCTCCTTACTGTCTGTTTTTCAATGTCCTCTACAATTCTGGCCTCCAAACTTTATACAAGCTGGGATTCCATTGGCTGTTTACTCTGTTCCTCAGAAAATTGGCTAGGTGTTCTAGCTGGGCACAGGGAGAACTGGGTTCTGCTCCCACCTACCTCTCCACCATCTTCCATGCTCCCAAAGCTACTCTTTAAGATTAATGAGTTGAGTGAGTTCTGAAATCTTTAAGTAATTATTTATAGACAGTTTTGTGTTGAAAGAAATGCAATCTGATATAACAAAAAAATGCAAACCTTATTTCCTGTTGTCTGTTTCTATTTTCTTCTTAGTCATTTTTATTAAATCTCTTCTTTCTTGTAATTATTCACTAGCAAATAATAAACAGGATTTCCTTTCTGGGTAAGCAAACACAGAAAACAAGAAACAAAAAGTAAGTCATTTGAGCTATACATTAAAGTTTCTTCAAAAGAACTCACATTGGGTTCATCATTTAAAGGAAGAGAACCCATCTAACAACGAAAGGCTTGTCAATAAATATTCAGCCACATGCACAGAGGAACTCATTTACTAACATACACTCATCCATTCCAGTGGTAAGGGTTTGGGTGTGTGACTACATATGTGTGTGTTGTCATTGTCAAATGTATGTCCCTTTAGTTCTCACTGTAGTCTTGTAAGTGGAACAAAACCTACACACTCAGTTCATCATCAGAAGTGCCTGCTTCTGATTCAGAATAATACACTTGGAGTTCAAAGGATGGTACAAATATTTCTTTACTGTTGACCATGCCCAGTTATTGTAAGCCTCTTTTTCATATTGTTTTTTTCCTTTCTGTCTATTCTAAACTCTCATTGCTATTGAATCTTTGCATTTGATATTGCATATTACACACAAAGAGAAATTTGGCTCACTTACATTAATTATCTCTTATAGTATGACTTTAACTATGGACACATTGCAGTGAAAGACCTATCTTAGTCAGTAAAGTGTATGGAGCTAGGAAAGGAGTGAGAAAAATACCAAAAATCATACGCTGGTACATTTTCATCATCCTCATTTGTATGCTCTTGCTGTTATCTTTCTTTCCATCCCTTCCAATGGTGCCATAATGTTAGTCATATCTTAATCTCCCCCTCTTGTATGAGGGAGTGGCCTGCTGTCTCTGAACCTCTGCAAATAACATCAATAGTAAAATCCAGGCTTTATCAAATAATTTTAATTTATTAGAAAAAAAACAGTGATTAAAACTATAACTTTATGACTAGATATATTTGCATTTCTCATTTATTTTCCTGCTAAAGGACCCTTCTATTACATATGTTTGCCAGATATCTATACTCCTTATTACCTTATGATTGCACTTCGTGTAAATGCAAGGAAATAAAAACTAACATATATACTTGATTTCATGTGTCTGCCATTGATTCATTCCTTCATTTATTAAAAAATAAATTGGTGGCAACATTATATGTCAAATACAATGGTAAGTTTTGAAATGCTTGAGGTGACAGTATTTGAATATATATTGATCTAAAGCCATAAGATTCATTTTAATATGTTTTATTTGTACTTCTGAAGCCCTAGGTCACACATCCACTTGACAATGAATTTTTGTATCACAGACATTCAGGTACAAACTTACATAATGCTGTATGATACGCAACCAGAGCTGCTGAGATTCTATTCCATTTTCTCAACTAGTGCTCCAAGTCAACCAACTACATCAGAATGCCATGGTATTCTTATTAAAATACAGACTCCTTGGTCTTTATTACATATAATAAATCAAAGAATTTGGGCATCTACTATTTTTCAAAGCATACCAGCTGATTCTTAATCACAGATATGTTGAGAATATATTGCATGTGTCTCAAATATTTCCATCTGGGAACCTACTGGATTAATTTATACAACTTCCATTCTAGTAATAAAATAAATAGAAGTATTTTATACAACTTCCATTCTAGTAATAAAATAAATAGAAGAAAATACAGAGATGTTGAGTCCAGTCCATCTGCATTATGCTTACTTTGGAACCCTGTGTCAAAAGTCAGAATCCACAAGTGTATACCAATATAAACACTAGAGGCAAAATCTTGGTTTTGTGGGAAGTTCCAGGGGCTGTCCCATGCATTGCAGGATGTTTAGTGTCATCTTGGTCTTTACCCACTAGATTCCAGTAGCAGCCCCTTCACGTTGGGACTCAATGTCAAAGGTATTTGGGATGGGGCTGAGGAATAGGCCCACTACAGAGCCACTGAGATATCACCATACTTTATAGTTAGACTCTAACCACTCCATCTGTGAATATTTCCCAAACCTCTTTCAATTTTCTCAAGTAACATTGTTAGCTGGCTGACCAAAGTAGAATTTTAAGAAGGCTCTTCTAATCTTAAAGCACAACTGTCCAGGATGTTACCCTTAAAGGAATGACTGTTTCTTATTTTCTTTTTTTTAATGATTGATTTTAGAGAAAGAAGAAAAGAGAGAGAGAGGAAAGTGAAGAGAGAGGGGAAAGTGGGGGGAGAGAGAGAGAGACAGAGATTTTGTTGTTCCATTTATTTATTCATTCATTGGGTCCTTTTTATTGTACTCTGACTGGAGATTGAACCTGCACCTTTGGCATATCAATGCTCTAACAAACAGTGCTACCCTGCCAGGACCTTCTATTTTTCTTATTAGGTGAAAATATTAACTACATTGAAAAATGTAAATACATTGAAAAAAAACATTATTATTATCATCTTTCCAATATAGAAAAGTAAGTTATACATATTATGCTGATATGTGTGTGTGTGTGTGTGTGTGCATGATTGTGGCATTTATCCTAGATCTCTGTATTTAACCTACAAGAAATTGGGATATGCCAAAAAGGAGTTTTATTGAAAGATTACACAATATTCACATCAATATCAGGTTTGAGGGCAAAAATAGAATATTTGGCTTCATTTGCTTATAAAACAGTCATTTGCATTACTACACCACTTTAAAAGATTCTTTTATAGGGCTTATACTTCCTCTAAATCTCTTAAAGCTATTGTTCCTTATTAGAAGATAAAATTCAATTTTAAGCCATTTTGAAGGTTAGCTTACTTTTTCATCTTAAACTCAGAAATCCAATTGAGGGCTTAACCTTCTACATGATAATAAATGATTCCATTTTCATTTAGTTTTTGAAACAATTGTAGCAGGATTTTAAAAAAATTAACTCTCTCCAATGGAATTGCGAGAACTATGGTCCACTGTGAACTTTTCTTGCTGCAGGATGCTGGTTTCACACAATGAGTTATTCTTTCATTTTTATGAACCAAAGTCATTTTTATTACTTGTACAGTAATAGAAGTCAGAGTTTAAAGTTGATAAGGAGCTTACTGGTTCCTGTATTTTATGGAATAATGTGATTTTAAAACCCAACTAATATAGCTTGAGAAGCAGATGTTTTATACACAATTGAAGATCTTTTTCTGAAAGTTGGCTTGTGTCCAAACTTGACTACCTACCTCTGTGAACCCAGAAAACATTCTGATATTTTCTAAGCCTTGATTTTCTGTTCCATAAAATAGAATTGATATACTAGCTGTATCTAATGGCTTAGGGAGGACTGAAAGAGGTATGACGTTAAAAGTGCACAGCACAATGAATGATACAAATAATTAATTACTCTTTAAGTTACAAAGTAGAACCACCTTTTAAGTACTCAAAACTAAATATCTCCCTGCTTTAGGACACTGTTTAACAACTTTATTTAAGTGCTTCTGAAAAGAAAACCAGTAAACATACTTAAGCTCTCCCTAATTTCTCCCCACCTACTAACACATTTACACCTAACCCATTAGAAACAGTGAGAACTATTTTTCATAAGCATGTTTGAGTGGGTATTTCCCCCTCAGAAGAAAGCATGGGTTCTCAGGCCAGGCTGGTGTGGCTCAGTGGATTGAGTGACAGCCTACGAACCCAAGGGTTTCCAGTACGATTCCTAGTCAAGGCACATGCCTGGGTTGTGAGCCAGGTCCCCAGTAGAGGGTGTGTGAGGGGCAACCACACACTGATGTTTCTCTCCCTCTCTTTCTCCCTCCTTTCCCCCATCTAAAAACAAATAAATAAAATCTTAAAAAAAAAAAGAAAGCATGGGTTCTCAGATTTCTATCTTTTTATTCTGCAATATTTCCTCAGGCTAAAAGAATTTCCCCTAGGATCACATTGCCTGCAATGTCTTTTTTTTTTTTTTTGGTTTGGTTTTAATTTGTCTTTCCACATTGTATTGTTCTGTCCTGAAAGGTAGGCAAAAAAGAAACGTATAGCTAAGAACAATATGGTATTAGTTTAACTCTTTTTGACAATAGGTACTACTCTGGCAAATAAGGGGAACTGGTATACTGTACGTTAATAATGCAATGTATAATACCTTTTTACTTTTCATAAATAGAAAAAGTTCATATGAGTATAAACATAACTTTTTAAGTTTAATATTTTAAAAATAAGTTAGAGATTAAATTATAAGCCTGTATTACTATACAGCTTTTCACTTTACACTAACGTCTTAAGAATTTTTTCTTCTTTGCTACTAACAATATACTTTCTGAAAATAATAGTCTTATGCTATATTATAGTTATTCCATTTCAATTTTCTTTAAAATACCAATGTAATGGTCATAGTAGACCAGCTTCTGCAGATGGTAGACTAGCCCAAAAAATTCTTACTCTCTCCGGGGTGAGGTTGGGTTGGGTCTAGGAAATTGGACAAAACATGTTAAAATGAATCTGTTTTGTCTGAGAGAGGCACTAGGGCAGCTAGAACTTGACTCAAAACATAAAAAGAATGCAGATTCAGAGACCTAATCCTGACATATTTTTCATCTTTTACCAACACTCCAGTTCACCCAAGCAACAGAAAAGATGAGCAGAAAGTGGTAATTGGGACACCATACGTTAGGCAGAGTTTCACTGTTGGAACACAGCACACACCCAAGGGAGCCCTGTTGAATGCCACAAGATGCTAAGCTTTCTGACCACAACAGAAAATGTAGATGAACCAGAAATAGATCAGTTCTCTCAAAAATCGAAGGCCAGAATGGAAATAGCTCAAGATCAGAGTAACTACGCAAATGGTCACTGTCACAAATTTCATAAGGAAGGAAAAGGACAAAGAAAATAAAAGTGTTTGAAAAACTAATTGCATTTTAATATTGGCTGTGTATATCAAAAGTAAATCATGTGAACCCTGGCTGGTAAATCATTGTGCCTGTATGAGATCAATGGCTGACAGAAGAGTTTCAGTGGCAAACAATAACATCTGTTTAATTTAGCCTAGAAAACTCACACTCCTATCTCAGGTGTGCAATGCTAAAATCAGTTTTCTTGGGGAAAAGGCAACTCCTCTTTCACTAGATGAACAATTAAAGTTGAATTTTGGTGGAATATGGAAGAAGAATAGCCATTTTTTTTCAATCAATACCTCTCACCCCAAATTTAAATTTTAAAAAACTAGTATCTAAAATTACATTGTGAAAGTGAATAATGAAAAGGATTTTATGTTAATCTTTATATCACCCCACTTTATTTTCCACCATAATTCATCTTGCCAACATTAGCAATATTTGCAAGTTGAAGCAAATGTCCCCAAAATAATGAAATGCAGCACCTGTTAAAACCAGCACTGTAATTATGGCCATGCCTCATTTTTAAGATACAGAGATACTCTACTAATTACCAAGAAACATAGACTGTTTGAGTGACATCCTTGCACTTTAATATACTTGTATCATTTTTAAACTTTATTTGCATTTTGTCACTCCCTCGAACCAGTCTTCCTGTTATTATTAAACTGCCCCATTTTCTTTCCAAACATGGAACATTCAGTGATGGCTTTCCTTGCTTGGAAAGAATTGTGGATATGTGTCCTAAACTTGACTATTCACAACACCAATTGCCATAATCTTTAGGGATTACTGTAGATGAAACATGGGCCCAAGCTTGACTAGAGCCAGGTTGGCCATGTGATCCAGGAGCTATTGAGGGCTTTACCCTCCACTCTACCTTCCATGTGTACACAGAGCTAAGCAGTGAACTATGGAAGGGATGAAGCCAGAGTGTATAAAAAAGCAAAAATTTAAGTCTGAGACAAATCAGTTTGGTTACACCACATGCATGAACCCATCTGCTCCTAGCAACATTGACTTCATGAGCTCCCAATCCTGTCTTTCACTTCAACTAATTGAAGTTAGATTGTTGTTGCTTGCAAAAGAATTCTAATAAATATAGAAACTTGCATCTGGAAATAGGAAATTTGCTTGGTCACGGGACAATAAGTATTTGTTCATCCCAGGAAGGAAGACAACAAGATATGTTACATATTAGTTAAACAGTTTCATAAATAATCATTGGTCTCTCTTGACATGATTCCTTATAAGGTGGGAACTTTTGGAAACTCAGTGTAAAAATGTCATCATACTAAATGACATTATGTAGTTTGTATGGCCTTCGGCAAGTGCTATGAAAGATGCAAACTATAAACCAAGCTAGTACATCTGAAAGTACACAAGAAATAGCTAAACAGATAACCATCTTTTCTCATTCTACCAGCCACCAGCATTCCCAGACCTGAGGGATTTAGACTATCATAAGTTTGACTGAACTAAAACAGTTGATTATTCTGCCCTGTGCTGAGGTTTGTGCATGCCTTAGGGATGAAGTTACTTTAGAAGGATCAGGAACTGCTGCAGCTGAATGTTCCAAGCCGTCCTTTGGACCTGTCACTAAACTGTAGAATTAATGCAGATAGAGCTTTCAGCACATCTGAAAGCACTTGGTAATCACAACATGTGTATTTACAAGGCCATGTTATTCAGAGTAGTCACTATATTAATAAAGTAAAAGCAGACACAGCAGCAGCATTTGGATAGAAGAAATTAGTAGCAGCAATATAGTCCGATAAAATAAGCCTATGTATAGAGTTTGAGTGACCTTAGGAAAATCACCTCACGATTTATCTACCAATGGTAATCAATAAGACCTTACATTATTTTATTAATATAAATAAAACTGACATCTCTCAATATGATCACTGAGAAAATAGTATTCTGGCTAGAAGCAGCTGGTGGGCTGAAGGACACTGGTTCTGTCCCTAAATTTTTCTTTGCTTGGGGCCTATTAATTTATTATTGCTCCCCATTGCTGCAGTGGCTTCAGGATAGAGAGGGGTGACTTTCTTTGCAATATTCTAACACACACATTATTTACTTCTCAGTGTAAATTTAAGCCAAATCAAGGTTATTCAAAAACACCTCAAATACAAAGAGAAAAAAAACAGAGAAGCACAGAAGTGGATAATCTGAGTTAAAAGACACGTTCTATTGTTTTGTTTTTCAGAGCCCATAAACAATTTTAGTTGGCATTTCCCTCTGCTTTTAGCTTTGAGCCTTTTCTATCTCTGAAGTCAAATACTAGGCTCTTCAAATCAAGGGCAAAATATAACAACAAACTCACCTGTATCTCTAATCTATTTATCTATTACTTATGTTCAGTTCTTTCAATAGCCCAGAGGAGAAGGTACATTGATACCATAGAAATGCAAAGGATCTTAGAAACTACTATAGTCAATCATACACCAAAAAACTGGACAACCTAGAAGAAATGGATCAAGTCTTAGATCTAAGAATGAATCATGGAGAAACAGAAAATCTGAATAGACTAATTATGAGAAAGTGATGAAATCAGTAATGAAAAACTTCCCAACAAACAAAAGTCCAGGACAATGTGGCTTTACTGGTGAGTTCTACCAGAAACTCAAAGAAGATTTAATACTTATCTTCAAATCATTCCAAAATATTGAAAAGGAGGGAACACTTTCAAACATATTTCATGAGGCCAGTATTACCCTGAAACCAAAACCAGACAAAGACATCACAAAAAACAAAAATTATAAGCCAACGCCCCTGATGAACATAGTTGTACAAATTCTTAACAAAATATTAGCAAATAATTCAATAGCACATCAAAAGGATCATACATCATGGCCAAGTAAAATTTATTACAGAGATGCAATCATGGTTTGACATCTGCAAATCAATCAACGTGATCCACCACATTAAAAAAAAAGTATAAAAATCATATGATCATGTCAATAGATGCAGGAAAAGCACTCAATTAATTTAACACCCCTATATGATAAAAACTCTAAAATAAGTCAGTATAGAGGGAATGCATGTCTACATAATAAAGGGCATACGTGGCAAACCCACAACTCACGAAATACACAATGGTGAAAAACTGAACACCTGTCCTCTAAAATAAGGAACAACACAAGAATGCCCACTCTCTTCACTTTTATTTAACATAGTATTAGAAGTACTAATCACAGCAGTTAGGTAAGATAAAGAAATAAGTCATTCCAAATAGGAAGAGTAAAACTGTCATTGTTTGCAGATGACTTGATACTTACGATTTAGAGAAAACCCTAAAGATTCCACCAAAAAATACTAGAATTAATAAATGAACTTAAAAGTTGTAAATTTACACAATGGACTACTACTCAGACATGAAAAAGAAGGAAATCTTACCTTTTCATGACAGCATGGATGGTCCTGGAGAGTATTGTGCTAAGTGAAATAATCTAGTCAGAGAAAGACAAGTATATGATTTTAATTATGTGTGGGATCTAATGGACAAAATAGATAAAATGCAGATAGACTCATGTATACAGAGGACAAACTGACAGCTGTCAGAAGGGAGGAGGTTGGGGGCTGGATGGGAAAAGTGAAAGGATTAAGCAAAGAATGAAAAATAACTAATGGACACAGTCAACAGTATGGTGATTACCAGAAGAAAGGGGGGAGGTGCTTGGTAGAAGAAGGTAAAAGGGAAGATAAATGGTGATAGAAGGAGACTTCACTTGGGGTGGTAAACATACAATACAATATAGACAATTTATTGTACAATTGTATTCCTGAAACCTATATAATTTTATTAACTAATGCCAACCAATAAATTCAATTTAAAAAATTTAAAAAATAAAAATGTTGTAGGATACAAAATTAATGTATAGAAATATGTTGTGTTTCAAAACACTCATGTTAAACTATCTGAAAATTTTTTTTTAAATTCCATTTACAATTGTATCAAAAAGAATAAAATACCTAGAAATATGTTTAAACAAATAGCTGAAATATATGTATTCTAAAAACTATAAGACATTGCCTGGCTTGTGTAGCTCAGTAGATTGAGCGTGGACTGGGAACCAAGCGGTCCCGGTTCAATTCCCAGTCAGGGCACATGCCTGGGTTGCAGTCGGGTCCCCAGTGAGGGCCATGTGAGAAGCAACCACACATTTCTGTGTCTCTCCCTCTTTCTCCTTCCCCTCTCTCTAAAAATAAATAAATAAAATCTTTAAAAAAATAAAAATAAAAACTATAAGACATTGCTGAAAGGAATTTGAAGATAACACAAAAAAGAAGATATCATGCTTATGCATAAGAAGAATTAATTTTCTTAAATTGTCCATACCACTCAAAGCAATCTACACATTCAGTTCAATCACTATCAAAATTGTAATGGTATTTTCCACATAACTAGAACAAATAATCCTAAAATGTGTATAGAACCACAAAGACCTCAAATAGTGAAAGCAATTTTGAGGAAAAAGAGGAAACTTAGAGGTACTATACTCTCTTATTTCAAACTATACTACAAAATTATAGTAGTCAAGAGCATGGTACCAGCATAAAAGCATACACATAATCAATGGAACAGAATAGAGAGCCCAGAAACAAACCCACACATATCAATTAATTTACTACATAGAAGGCAAGAATATACAATGGGGCAAAGACAGTCTTTCCAATACATGGTATAGGGAAAACTGGACAACCACATGCAAAAGAATAAAATGGACCCTTATCTTATAATTTATTCAATGTAATTAATAAAGAAGAAAGATGACACTGACACAAACAACTCACTTCTTCTCTGAGTGATTGTCACAAGCAATGACCTCAAACTTTAAATGACCCTGCCACTAAATTACCCCTGCCACTAAAGAGTTTGCCTTTGTCTTGTAATTCCTAATGATAAAGCAATCCTAAAAGCAATGTCACATCTTCAATACTCATTTAACAACCCAATTACAGTAAAATATATACTCTACTAAGAGTATGCCATCTTTTGAATTAAATATTATTGGTGTTTTGTAGTTTCCTGTAGTTTTACTTTGTAATGTAAACATTAAACATATGCTCTTCTATATAAATGAGTTTATCAATACTTGTGTTTTATTCAATAAATGGATTTACAACAACAAATCTCTGAGAAGAAGGAACATGCTATAATGTGGAAAGCTACAAAAATGAGAGATTTGGAGCATCACATAAAACCTCACCAATTTCATAACATTTACTGAGCTTGGACAAGTTCAAAGGGAGACTTTGGTACCTAATACCACCTAAGCTACCATCTGTAAAATGCACGCAGATATAATAATTTGGCTCATTATTGTATTGGATGCCTCTTCAGTACAAAATGAAATAAATGCTTCTCAGTATAAAATGAAATGGGTCAGCCAGAATTCAAGGTAGAAATAATGTACAATTTTATAGAGAATTTATGGCACTTTTTAATCATCAAGGCACAAAATTGAATTTGTACTATAAAATGAGGAATTTTAGAATATAGATTTTTCTAATATTTATGAGAAAGAGGCAGACATTAACTTAGAGCTGCACATTTTAATAGAAAATGTAGAACACTCAGACTAAATTTTCTTGGTCAAAAAATGTATAAGTGATATGATTGCTTCTTTCATAAGCAGTTTTTAATTCCACTTGTTTGTCTAAGAAAATATATTCCTTATAATGTAAGTCTTAGATTTAGATAGTAAAAATCAAGGTCATTTGATCAATCAAAAAATTACATGGAGTCTATTTTACAGCAAAATTGTTGCTGAGGTAAACATTATTAAGAATGTTGACATTTAGCACTGGTTGGTGTGGCTCAGTGGATTGAGTGCTGGTCTGTGAACCAAAAAGTTGCTGGTTTGATTCCCAGTCAGAGCACATGCCTGTGTTCCAGGTCAGGTCCCCAGTTAGAGGCCTTTGAAAGGCAACTGATCAATGTATCTCTTGCTCATCCATGTTTCTCTCCTACTCTTTCTCCCTTCCTTCCCTTCTCTTTAAGTATAATTAAAATCTTTTTAAAAATGAGTATTGACATATATAACCTTATTCAAATGTTAATAGTGGACATCAGTGTAAGAGCACTAGCTCCCTTCCAATGTTACATATCTCATTCTTTAGAGGCATGGACAATTTTAGAAAAGTGGAAAGCCACGGAGACTAGAGATGAGTACATAGTAAAAAAGTAGTGAGAACAGGGTATTTTATGTACTTCACCATAGATCAATACAAAATAAGTTACTCTTTGTCATTTTTATGTGAATATGTATTTCCTTTCCCTGTATGGCATTTGTGTATGTAGGAGAATAAAGACAAAGTACAATGTTTGAGAAATATTAATTGTAAACACATTTTTAAAGACTTGATATAAATGAGTGAGGTATAAGTCAAATTTCAATAACTGAACTTAAATTTATCGACTGCTTCAATAGTAGAGCTTACTACTATCTGATTATATTTCAAGAATGTGAGCATACAAGTTTGAATTCTAGATCAGAATATATAAGCTATATTATATGATAGTCATACCAACAAGGGGTTTTAAATATTGGCAAACCAATGAGAAAGGCTCAGATTTTTCTGGAATTCTTTAAGAACCTGAAAGAATATTGTCAAAAGTTTGTACTAATCAGTTGGTACACTTTACTAGAAAGTATATCTCATAACAAATTCATTATAATAGTATCTTAAAATATATTTATTGTAATCAAATGTCTCCTAATGTGCCAGGAGATTTTTGTCTTTTTTGCATTTCCTTTATTTCTTGGGATCACTGCTTTATTTATGCCTGTATCTTAATTAGAATTACTAGCATTTGATCATGTTTATTGATATGTATGTACACTTATCCAACTATATCCATTACTTTTTATATATAATAAGTTTAATATAACATATCTAATATATTTATGAGATCTCATCAAATTGAATTAAATATCAAAATGATATTGAATCTTGTAAACCTCACTTGACTGTCCTAAAAGTGTACTTGTCCCTTTCTTGAGGTGGCATAATGGTATTAATTTTGAAATATTTTTCCTGATCTAGTACTTCTGGCTCTAAGGCTAACAAATGTGAATTCAGTTTTCATTAATAAATTAGATATTGGCTACAAAAGTTCTAAATACTAATAAACATAAAACAAAATAAACAAACAAGAGATCTTTTAAAAAGTTTATGTATGACAAAAATCGGTTTTATTAATCCTAATATCCATTCTGATGAATTAGTTTGGCTAAATGTTTAAGACATTATCAAAATTGTTACTTGATTTGTGCTGAGTGGACCCAGTCATGAAACAGTAAATGGGTGTATTTTGTTGTTTCTTTACCATTACTGACTATTTAAAATATTACTCTGAGCACTACAGATCAAATGTGACTCTCCTATTCTTATGTGGCCAAGCAGATCACATATAATGACATTCTAATGTACAATAGTTTTTCTGGCCTTTAATAAGCTGATTTGAAAAGCTAAACAGCAGGGCTTCTTGGGATTAAAGAAGAAAGCTTCCAACAACCGCATTAAACTGATCAATTACTCTTGCATTTTGTTTGCAGAATTCAATTTCAATAAAATTGATTTTACTTTTTTAACAAAGAATTTTCCAGGCTTTGATATAATGTGTTTACAATAAGCCTTCAAAATTTCAATTATTGAGAAGGTAAAGGGACAGACATCTCTAAATTTTAATAAAAACCTAAACTATCAGCAAACATCAAATAGGGCAGATTGGAAAAGCAAATATATCTGAAGAGTTTGTTGCTCTTTACAAAAGTCATGTAAGTAAATCAATAATTTTACACTTAAGGTACTGAATAAAGACACTACTTTCCTTGGTAGCTTTGTAAGAAAGGTTTGAGGTCAATTGAAAGGCTTCAAATAACTGTTTACCATTCATACACTGCTTTTCTATATACACCAAAGACATTTCTCATAATGTTGATTTATAGATGCACTTAAAAAGGGCAATTGGAAAGAGTGCTCTTTGGGGCAAGAGTCTGCTGTGGGAAGAACAGTCAAACAGAGAGGCTTCAACTAAGTTTCCTGGTGTCAGAAAATGCAATAATATCAATATGAGTGTTTGGAGACAGACTTCAATCCAAGAACCGCTGTGTTTAATGCTTTCTTTTCTCCCAGTTCTATTCCTCTCATACTTTAAGCAGCATTTCTAAGATGAAGTTTTGAATAGATACCCATTTGAGAGTGAGTAGTGAATAGAATGATGCAAGTGACTTATTTAGCTGGAGTCTTTTATTTTCTTTTTCTTTTTTTTTTTAAGATTTTATTTATTTATCTTAGAGATAGGGGAAGGGAGGGAGACAGAGAGAGGGAGAGAAACAGCAATGTATGGTTGCCTCTCACATGGCCCTCACTGGGGACCCGGCCCGCAACCCAGGCATGTGCCCTGACTGGGAATCGAACCTGGACCCTCTGGTTCCCAGCCCGCGCTCAATCCACTGAGCTACACCAGCCAGGGCTGGAGTCTTTTATTTTCTATACTCTTAAGTATAAAGGTAAAAAATTAAGCTTCAGTAAGGAAGAAAATTAAGACAAAATATTTTTGGTTAAATATTAATATAACAGATTTATTTTTCTGCAGTAAATTATAGGGTTCCCCCCTCCGCAAGAGCACTTCAAAACAATTTGTCTTTCCAGAGAATAATTACTAAATTTAGAGAGAGAAAAAACAATAGGTTCAGGCCCAAAATATCACAATACTTTTATGTATAAGCTATTTCCAGATATATATATCATATGTGAAAGATTTCATATTTGGATTTTTTCCTGAAAGATTATTTTAGTGAATAAGGAAAGTAAAAATATCAATATGCAAATTGAGATTTTTGCCATGCAAACTGAGTACTGATACTATCTCCTTTCATTCAGTGACAACCAGGAAAGGGGTTTTCTGAGACCAAATAGTGTCTAAAGACTAGGGATCATGATACATACTTAATTTAAAGTAACTCTTCATCAAAGGAATTGACTGAAGAAAAGGTGAGGATATAGGTACAGTAGAACCTTGAGCAACATGGATGTTAGGGGCACTGACTCTCCTGCAGTCAAAAACCTGTGTAAACTCTTTGACTCAGTGAAAACTTAGTTGCCTCTTGGTATCTGCAGACAATTGGTTCCAGGACCCCTTGGATACCCAAATCCATAGATGCTCAAGTCCATGTTTAAAATAGTGTAGATCAATGCATATAGCTAGCCCTCTGTACCAGCAGACTCCCAACCATGGATGGAAAACAACACAGGTATTTATTTAAAAGTCCACATGTAAGTGTACCCATGCAGTCAAACCCATGTTGTATAAGGGCCAACTGTATTTTTCCCTTTCCACAGTGAGAGGAAGTGGAGATCTTGTTAGAAATACAGTGTTTAAAAATCTAAACCAAAAGCATCATTCTCCATTCAGATGTTCAGATCTAAGAACTGGAAATCCACTGGCTATAAAAACCTATGGGGTTGCAGCAAGGGGAGAAACTGTCACTCTCACAGGAGAGTGCATTGGAGGAGCCCACAGGGTCAAAGAATATACATAAAGCCACCCACCTGGGAATCAGCACCAGGGAAACATCTCAAAGTGTTCAATTCACTTGCGGAAAGCAGAGAGGAGTAACTGAAAGGGGATTGAAAGCCAAGAAAGTGGCATTGTGCCCTCTCTGACCCCTCCCTCACATATGATGCCACAAGGCAGGGAACTGGGTTGCCCCTGGTGAATACCTATGGCTCTGCCCCTTACAGTGTAACACATGCACTAGGACAGAGAAATATGGCTCAAATGAAAGAACAGATCAAAACTCCAGAAAAAGAACTAAGGGATGAGGAGATAGCCAGCCTCTCAGGTGCAGAGTTCAAAACACTGGTGATCAGGATGCTCACAGAAATGATTGTATACTGTCACAAAATCAGGGAATAAGTGAAGGCTTTGCAAAGTGAAATAAATAAATATATATATATTATATATATATATATATAAATATATATATATATATAAATAAATATATATATATATATACAGGGAAGCAACAGTGAAGGGAAGGAAACCAGTACTCAAATTAACAAATTGGAATAGAAGGAAGAAGTAAACATTCAACCAGAAACAAGAATTCCAAAAAATGAGGAGAGGCTTAGGAACCTCTGGGTCAACTTTAAATGTTCCAACATCTAAATCACAGGGTACCAGAAGGTGAAGTGGAAGAGCAAGCAATTAAAAGCAAGAAGGAAAACATCCTTAATCTGAAATAGACATGTAGGTCTAGGAAGCTCAGAGAGTCCCAAAGAAGTTGGACCCAAGAAGGAACACACCAAGACATATCATAATTAAATGGCCCAAGATTAAAGATAAGGGGAGAATCTTAAAAGCAGAGAGAGAAAATTAGATAGTTACCTATGAAAGAGTTCCTATAAGACCATCAGCTGATTTCTCAAAAGGAACCTTGCAGAGGCAAGCAGAGGCTAGAAAGAAGTATTCAAAGTCACAAAAAGAAAGGATGTACAACCTGGATTATTCTTTCCAGCAAAGGTATCATTTAGAATGGAAGGGCAGATAAAGTGCTTCCCAGAAAGGTAAATTTAAAGGAGTTCATCATCACCAAGCCCGTATTATATTAAGTGTTAAAGAGACTTATCTAAGAAAGAGAAGAAGATCAAAACTGTGAGCAGTAAAATGACAAGAAACACAACTATCAACAACTGAACCTAAAAAACAAAAACAGAAATAAACTAAGTAAACAGCTAGAACAGGAAGAGAATCACAGAAATGGAGATCACATGGAGGATTATCAGCATGAGGGGGTGGGAGGAGAACATGGAAAAGGTACGGGGAATAAGAAGCATAAACAGTAGTTAAAAATAGACAGGGGGAGGTTGAGAATAGCATAGGGAATGGAGAAGCCAAAGAACTTATGTGCACTGCCCATGGACATGAACTAAGGGATGGGGGAATGCTGGAAGCAGAAGGGATGCAGGACAGAAGAGGATAAAGGGGAGAAAAATTGAACAACTGTAATAGCATAGTCAATGAATTATACTTTTAAAAATCTTGAGGAATTACCCACACATATAGGTATTGTAGGCAAAGCCTGATGGCAACTATGTGGCTTGGCTTCTTTGCCGTGTTAGACTAATCAAAGGTCAATCTACAAATTTGTTATAACATTCCAGCAAAGCAGATTCGACTGTAGGGTGATATAGGGGGAAAATTGCTTTTCAATAAAATCTATTATATACAATTATGGAAATTAGACTGTAATTCACTGAATTGTTGATGTAATTTTATTTTTCACCTATGAACTAGACTAAATCCTGAACTTTTCTAGTTTTCTGAAACATTTTAGCTACAACTGTCTAACTTTCACACAAATGGAAGAAAATGGACAGTGGGTATTTGTAACAGTAAAAAATTGTCATGGTGGGAAATTGTGACCCACACCATTATTATGTTGACATTGTTTTTCTAAGTACTGACTCTGACTAAAAGGTAGCTTATAGATAAACAGCATGTTTGTATAAGAATCCTAGGGACTATCTTCAAAATATACAGAATCTGACCTTCAGCTCCAGGAGATTTCCTGGCCTTTAACCGTAGAGTCAGGATGATGTGAATGCAGGATAACAAAACCAGGGTGATGCATACCAGACCATCACTTGCCTTATCAGAATCGACTGTGCTCATCTGCATGTAGAGAACTCCCCACCCCCTTGTTAATCACTCTGTTCTGTTCCCTTCTCCCTCCTTATAAAAAACTCTGCCTCCACTGATAGGTAGAGATGGACTTTGAGATGTGAGTCCTCCATCTTCCTAGAAGAAAGTCTCTGAGAGAATAGGCCCCCATCATCTAGGTAGCCGGCATCTGAAAATAAAACACTTTCTTTTACATTAGCACCTGCCTCCCTAGATTGTCTTTAGTAGCAGCAGGCAGGTGGACCTGAATTTGATTACAAAATGGAGTGTATTTTCAATGCACTATGATATAAAATTATTATAATTGCGTATATATGATTATGTGTATGTACTTATGAGTGATTATTATATATTTATACATAAAAATGAAAGATTCAATGTGCTTGGAAAGCTAAATATGCATAATTGATGTTATGCCTGTTGTAATATTAAGATATGTTAAGAAGCAGATGAATAAATAAAAATAATTTTATACAGTTACATGTAATTAAATTAATATACATATACAGCAAGTGGATGCTGAAAAAATAATCTTAACTTTCCCTATTATTCTAAGAATATTTCTGAGAAGAGGTGAGATCTCATAAACTGTTTAAATGATTAAGTGAAAAGAATTGTCCCAAAAGTCATATGCTTAGCTCTTAAGAGTGACATAGTGTTATGGTCAATAAAACCTATAATTAGTCACAATGATGGAAAGGCAAAGGCTATGAAATGTTATGCTTTGATATTTTAACAGTGGTTGGTCAGGAAGAAATTTTGTTTCTATCCCTTATTGTCATATTCAGTTAAATACCTCCCTTAGAAGTACATAAGTACAGAAATTCTGTTTATGTTCATGAACCACTAACATGATGGATTCTGAAATCATGGTGCTATTATGTTTCTTTCAAACCTATAAATAAAATGAACTTAATTTTCCTAACAATTTTGATATGATAGAACCTGAAAAATACAGGATTTATAAAGATATGCATGTAATGAATAGCAGTAAGAAGAGTAGTAAGTACATACATAAAAACACCTACATTTGAACTTTATTTAAATCCATCATTGTGTTTCATAATCATTCACACACACACACACACACACACACACACACACACACCAAAATCATCTTTTCCAAATTTGATTTATGTACGAAGTAGGTATTTCAACAGCTTCTATTCAGTTTTGGGTTTTATGAGCTCTCTTTATTTTATGAAACAAACAAAAAATCAATATGATATACCTTAGAATTTAAAATTACATTTGCATTCAGTGACACACTAATGTGAGGTAAGCAACAGTGAGTGCCTTGTAATAGACAAAGATAAATGTATATGAGGTTTTTATGTAGCTTCTATACAATAGTAGCAGCAATCTACAGTCTTAAGTTGCAAGTTTCCTTTTTACCCTTTTTATTTTTGAGTTTTAAGAGGCAAATAAATGAATTGCTATGTACAGTGCTCTACTGTATATGCATGCATGAATACATCCACAGAGCAAACAAACATTTGTTAAAAAGTGTTTTATAAACCAGTTTCCAGTACAGATTCCAATAAATTGAAGTACTATCTCCTAAAATGTGGAAATGAGTAACTTATGCATCACAACGGAGATTCATAGTCATTCATTCATTCTTTCCCACAGAGGAGTTCCTTAGATTTTAAGTCAGAATTTTGTCTAATCATTTTTGCAAAGGTAGAATTTAAGAAATAAGGTTATCCTTTATCATCCTAAGTCAAAAGTAAAAGAGATGAAAATTATAAAGACAGAAGAGTTATTAGAAAAGATAGTTGTGAAAAACAATTGCTTAATATGGAGAAATATGTCAAAAATATGAAAATAATCACAGCACTAACAAAACAAAGCAAACTTAGATTATTTAAGGTTGTTGTCAATAATAAAGTATTAATGATTGCTGAGGAGAAATTCAGCTCTCCAAAAATCCTCTAATGCAGAATGTCTCATTCCCAGATTCCACTAAAATAAGTATAATTATAGCTTATTAAATCTAAGTTTTTAACCATTTAATGCAATTAGATATATAGTTCTATGGAGTTGAGAAAGACCTTAGAAACCCTCTGATTCAACACCCATTTTATAAATACAGGCCAGTTTGCTTAAGTCACTAGGGCAAATGAATGACTTGACTGAAGGGTGCTTGTCTGTCTGTCAGCACATTGCTGTCCTGAAAAGCTACCTCCTTCTGGATTACATTTCATAAGTTTACATTAAATATCTATAAACTTGAGTTTAAATGCCTACATGTATCACTAGAAAACAAGGGATTCTAATTTGGGCAGGAAAACCCCAAATCTGGCATGAGACTGCTCCCCCTCCTGCCAAGAAAAGGCAGGGGGTGGGGAAAGCTGCTGAGGCTTTGATTTAAAACTCCCTACCTTCTCCAAGGCAGGTAAGAGCTGATAGAGCAGAAGGCACAGTGCTTAAGGCACAATACAAAGCAAGGCAGTTACTAACTGTACACTAGCCAGCATTCTTAACTCTGTAACCAGGCATCCCATACCTTCCCAGCCAGGAGGAGATGCAGGAGAAGACTTTGATCCTTACTTAGCCAGAGGTGGGGCAAAGGCAAATGTGGCCAGCAATAGCCCTCATTTTTAGAAAGCTGGACACTCCCACTGGCTTCTGGAGCACATGGAATTCTGGGAGAGATGACATTTAAACAGGAGGCAAGGAGAAGCTTGCTCTCTTGCTTTGGCACTTGGTGCAGTCTCTTGGCTCTTGGCTTGTGGTGTTGGCTTGGGACTTTTGGCCCCAGGTACACTTAGATTCTCTGGGTCTTTGGCCCTTGCTCCCTACATAGACAGCGGTGCTCATAGGACTGGCACATGCCGGGCCCACCAGGGCCTTAGGTCCCACATGGTTGGCAGCTTGCTCCTGGAGGCAGGGGACCCCCACTGGGACATGTGCCTCACTGGGCTCCAGCCTCTGGCACACTGAGATCCAGTGCAGCGTGGCATATGGGTCCTAGATGGCTACACGGAGACTGAGAGCGGCACACCCCAGATCCTGAAAGAGAGAGCTACTGCAAGAGGATGGTGACGCTGCAACACATGAGCACACATTCCAGAGAGGATGGAAATCCGGTTGCATAGCTAACTTAAGCTCTAAAAGGGCAGATAAAGAAATGGGGGATTTCTGGGTGTGGTTTTGGCTTGTAAACTTTTGGGGAGCAAGAGAGGTTCTGGGTCTTATGGCAGAGAAGGGCTCAAAGCAGGAGTATTTGCAGCCCACCCCAACTTGGAACCTTGTTAATAAAAACCTGTTTCCTTCAACGCAAATCTTAGGGTCATGTACTAAGGGGACAAGCAGCCTAAACCCCACACTGCATGGTTACACACATAGGCCTCAAATAAAGCAATGAGGGGGTGGAAATCAATTTAACCACCAAAAAAGTATTAGGTGGGGTATATTTAATGCCTGGACTCCAGTGGTTGGTGATCATCTTCCACTATGACCTTGGATGAGTTTTGAAACTTGCTCATGCTTCAGTTTCCTCACCTATGGCAAGGGCATTATAATGTCATTCTCAACTGGCTATTAAATCATACAAAGAGAAATGATTACTCATTCAATAAAAAACCCCGTAGACTTTGCACCTTCTAGAGTATAGTGGGGATGAGACCATGTGTGTCCTATTCATTGCTCTATACCATGTACCTGGTGTTCATAGGCTCTCAAATATTTGCTGAATGAATAAACAGATGAATAAAATGTTGGTGCCCATGGTTAGAAAAATACAGGAATACGTGAGGAAGGCACAGTCCCTGAGTCCATGGAAATTACAGCTCAGAATGTGTTAATAGAGTGAGACAATAAATTTAAGAAACTAAGAGACAAACTGGGAATAACATAATGTACCTGCCCTTACAGAGCTCAGAGCACAGCATGTAATTTCTGATAAATTATTTTCTTCTAAAATAAAACATACCTCCATCAACCATCTCAGCAGCAGCTGAAACAAGACTTTCTAACTCTGTGTGAACAAAACCATGTTGCTAGTGTCCTGTGAAATTCAAAAGAGGAAATGTTATCAACAAAGGGCTAGACGTAGATGATGCAGAAACAGTGTAATGATTTATGATTCAATCTGAAAATCAGCCAAATTAGGAGTTTCATATATATGTATTATGTGTGTGTGTTGTATGTGTACAAATATATATATATATATGTATATGTACTTATGATTATGTGAAACATGGAGTTTATTATTATACTATTATTTATTAATTTGTATTTTCCATATGAACAACTGTATACTTATTTTTGCCCACTCTTGGGTGTGTGTATATATTTCTTTTGCTTTTAAAAGTAGAAAAAGATTATGTATATATAATCTGAGTTACCTTTTCAAACTGCACTCTTTTACAATGGGTATGAGCAACAAAATTAAAACTAATGTTCCTTCTGTGAATTATGTGTGTGTACGTGTATCTGTAAAGAATTATATTGAGTTTCCTATTTTATTTTCTGATGTTATGAAAGAAAATAAGTCTTCTAAACTCCTTGGTTGAGTTATATTACCTATATATAAATATTCTTGACTCATCATATTAAAGGCAAAAAATAACATAGTGAGTATGATGAAATAAAGTATGTCTTTTATATAAAAATATATTTTCAAAACAAAGAAAATTAAAACATAAAATCCCCATTAACTAATGGAAATGTCACTATTATTTCCCACCTAAAATGATTTGACCTCCTAAAATATCCATGTTCCCACTGCAAAGATTTATTAGAGTGGCAATAAAAGCTCTGTAATGGATCACATTCACACTGCATGGTAAAAACCAATGCTCTGTACAAGGAAGCATTGCACATGAACAGGAATTCTGCTCCTTTCTCTAGGAAAGCCTGTACAATTTTGCCTTCTATGTTGTTTCTATTTGTGTGTGACTCTTCTTCCAAACATTGGGCAAGAAATATTGTAATTGCCTATTTCAGACCTCAGTGAGTCCAATACAGGGGAAAAAAAAAGAGATCACATATTCAGACTTTATTTTGTTCTGTTTAGTTATTCAAATATATAATAATATATGCAAATATAAATTTTCCCATTTTATCATCAATTTGAATGAACTGAAAAATGGCAGCTGGAAAATATGTTTAGGATCTTAATAATTCCACTTTCTATTTAAACTTACCTTAGAATTATATAGAGCACTCACTATACATTTTTTTAACAGTCTTCTCCCCATCTTCTTTTGGACAGAATACCCAATTTTAAAATGTTTACATAGTAAAACTTTATAAATAAAATGAAGTGGAATTTCATATTCTTATATAAGGACAAAATGGATTAGGGTCCACTATTACCTTACAAGCTTCCAATAAGGTGAATAAACAACTTCTAGAAACAGCAAACTTGACTTCCAGTGGGCTACAGCTTTACAGTGATCCAACCTTGCACTGGCATTTTGAGTAGGCTTTGCTACATAGTAACTTGATAGCTTTTCTTTGGGGAAATTGGTTTTGTAACAATTTATTTCTGGTTGTTTTCTCTCAGAAAGGTTATTGAGCTTCATACTGACTTCATTGTAAAATGTCTAAGCCCTAAACGCAAGTTACTATAGAACTATTGTTTCAGAATCCAAAGCGGGGGAAATAACAGATATTAAACTACTGGAAATAAGAAGTTCAGTACAATGCTGTGACTCACAGTTTATCTTATATTCAATAACTTGACAGGTATTTATTAAGGACCTACTGTAAGGCAGAACATTAAGGATTTTTTCTTTCACGTGTATGTGTAATTAAGGACAATTTACTAGAACCCACTAAAATCTATGGTACTCCACTAAACTGGAAACTTCTTGAATTACGAGTATTTAAGTATTTTTTATATATCTATATTTAGCTAACTATATTAAATTACCTTCTATTCAACAAAAGACGATACTTTTATTTAGAATACTTATCCAGACAATACAAGATTCTTTGAATTATGACTATCTTTGAGGTTACCTGGTTCAATTTTCTTAACCATGGTGGTAATTTCCTCTATTCCACAGATCTCTACTCTCTTCTCACAGTGACATAGAGCTGAATACCTCACAGAGTTATCAGTTCATTTACAATAATATTTAACACTTCTTTGTGTTATAAACATTTTATAATTTTTTAATAAGCAATCTCTCATTTATCCAAATGCTAACTCTCTGATTGTCATTGCCAATTTTATACACAGGAAGGTATGAAAAAACTTGCCTGTTCTACAGCTAATCAATCAGGAAGAGTGGATTCAAATATAAACAATTTTGTGACCATCTCATCTTTATTTTATCACAAGTCCTTTGGAGACTAAGGATTCAGTAAACACATAGCAACTTTGTCAGAATACATTAGAACACAGAAAAAAAGAGACTTGGGTTTATTTCTGGGCTCTCTATTCTGTTCCATTGGTCTATCTGTCTGTTTTTATGCCAGTACCAAGCTGTTTTGATTACAGTGGCCTTGTAATATAGCTTGATATCAGGAATTGTGATCCCTCCTGCTTTGCTCTTCTTTCTCAAAATTGCAGTTGATATTCGGGGCCGTTTATGGTTCCATATAAATTTTTGAAGTGTT
>PVJI01022168.1:0-25609 GCA_004026765.1 Micronycteris hirsuta
TTTGGTTGTGCGAGGCGGCTCGGTGCATTCACCTATGCCGCCATCTTAGGAAGTCCGGGTTTTGTTTTTTGTTTTTTAGGTTCAGTTGTTGATAGAATGTTGTTGTTCAGTCATTTTACTGTTCATAGTTTTGATCTTCTTTTTCTTAGGTAAGTCCCTTTAACATTTCATATAATGAGGGCTTGGTAATGATGAACTCCTTTAACTTGACCTTCTCTGGGAAGCACTTCATCTACCCTTCCATTCTAAATGACAGCTTTGCTGGATAGAGTAATCTTGGATGTAGGTCCTTGCCTTTCATGACTTGGAATACTTCTTTCCAGCCCCTTCTTGCCTGCAAAGTTTCTTTTGAGAAATCAGCTTATAGTCTTATGGACACTCCTTTGTAGGTAACTGTCTCCTTTTCTCTTGCTGCTTTTCAGATTCTCTCTTTATCTTTAATCTTGGGTAACTTAATGATGTGCCTTGGTGTATTCTTCCTTGGTTCCAACTTCTTTGGGACTCTCTGAGCTTCCTGGACTTCCTGGAAGTCTATTTCCTTTGTCAGATTGGGGAAGTTTTTCTTCATTATCTGTTCAAATATGTTTTCAATTTCTTGCTCTTCCTCTTCTCCTTCTGGTACTCCTGTTATTTGGAAGTTGCAATGCTTAAAGTTGTCCCAGAGGTTATTAAGCCTCTCTTCATTTTTTTGAATTCTTGTTTCTTCATTCTGTTCCTGCTGGATTTTTATTTCTTCCTTTTGTTTCAAATCATTGATTTGAGTCATGGTTTCCTTCCCTTCACCATTGGTTCTCTGTATATTTTGCTTTATTTCACTTTGGGCAGCCTTCATTTTGCCATCAAGCTCAATCATTTCCATGAGCACCTAATTATCAGTGTTGAACTCTGCATCAGATAGATTGTCTATCTCCTTGTCGCTTAGCTCTTTTTATGGAGTTTTGATCTGTTCTTTCATTTGGGCCATATTTCTTTGTCTTGGTGCACCTGTTATGTTGTAAGGTGGGCAGAGCCATAGGTATTTGCCAGGGCAGGGCAACCCACTTTGCTGTGTTGTAGCGCTGTCTGTGGGGGAGGGGTCAGAGAGGGAACAGTGCCACTCACTTGCTCTGCTCTAGCCCAACTTTCCAATGAACTCTCCTGCGAGACTGAGAGTTTTTCTGCTGTTGCAGCCCCTGCAGTAGTTTACATGTAGTTTGAGTCTTCAGTTTCCCGTTCAGCCAGCCCCACCTTGCCTGTGCCATCCACTTTCTTGCCAGCACATCCTCTCTGCTCAGCTGCCCAGCTCCCCAGCTCCCATCTCTGACCCTCCTACTGGTCTGGGTGAATGTTTCTTTAACACCTTGGTTGTCAGAGTTCCATGCAGTTTGATTTTCTGACACTTCTGGTTGTTTATTGTTTTCAAATTGGTTTTTATCCTTCTTTTGGTTGTGCGAGGAAGCAAAGCATTTCTACCTATACCTCCATCTTGGTTGGATCTATTTCTCCTTCAATTTTCAATGATAACCTTGCTGGGTAAAGTAGTCTTATTTGTAGGTCCCTGCTTTTCATCACTTTGAATATTTCATGCCAGTCCCTTCTGGTCTGAAGTGTTCCTGTTGAGAAATCAGCTGACAGTTGCATGGTAGCTCCCTTGTAGGTAACAAGCAGCATTTTTCTTAAATATTAAGCAACATTTTTCTCATGCTGCTTTTAAGATTCTCTTTTTCTTTAGCCTTTGCCATTTTAATTATTTTGTGTTTTGGTGTAGGCCTCTATGAATTTATCATGTTTGGGACTCTCCTTCACCCAGTTTAGGAAGTTTTCAGTCATTATTTCTTCAGATAGGTTTTCAATTTCTTGCTCTTCTCCTTTTGATATATCTATGATATGATGTTGTTATGCTTGATGTTGTCCCAGAGGTCCCTTAAACTATCCTCATGTCTAAAAAAAATTTTTTTGCTGCTCTGATTGGGTGTTCTCTATTACCTTGTCTTCCAAATCACTGATAGATCCTCTACTTCATCTAATCTGTTGTTCATTCCTTGTAGTGTATTCTTTTTTTAAAAGATTTTATTTATGCCCTGGCTGGTGTAGCTCAGTGGATTGAGCACGGGCTGGGAACCAGAGGGTCCCGGTTCGATTCCCAGTCAGGGTACATGCCTGGGTTGCGGGCCAGGTCCCCATGAGGGCCATGTGAGAGGCAACCATACATTGCTATTTCTCTCCCTCTCTTTCTCCCTCCCTTCCCCTCTCTCTAAAAATAAATTTATATTTAAAGAGGGGAATGGAGGGAGAAATAGAGGGGGAGAAACATAAATGTGTGGTTGCCTCTTGTGCCCACAACCCAGGCATGTGCCCTGACTGGGAATCGGACCAGCAACCCTTTGGTTCACAGGCCAGCACTCAATCCACTGAGGTACACCAGCCAGGACCCTTGTAGTATATTATTCATTTCAGATATTTCTCACTGTTTTTCTTAATGTTTCCTGTGTTCTTTTTATATGCCTAGTATCTCTTTGTTTAAGTTATCTGTTTCTCCATTTTTCTCTTAAGTTCCTTGAACATCCTTATAACAATGGTTTTGAACTCTGTTTTTTATAAATTGCTTGCCTTCATTTTATTTATTGTTTTCCTCTGGGAATTTCTCCTGTCCTTTCATCTGGAGCATGTTTCTTTGTCTTCTCATTTTGGCTGTCTCTCTATATTAGTTTCTGTATATTATGTCTCCCAGTCTTGGTAGGGTGGACTTATGTAGTAGGTGTCCTATGGGGCTAAATGGCACAGTCTCCTCATCACCTCAGTTAGGTGCTCCAGGAATTTTCCTTGTGACTTGTGTGAGTTCTCCCATTGTAGTTGAGTCTTGATTGCTATTGGCCCACATGTGGGTGAGGCTGAATTTCAGGCTGGCTGAATATGAAGATTGACCCTGACCACAGTGTATGAGCTGCTGTGTGAGGGCTGACCCCACAAAGTGGAATTCACCCCAGCAGGGTCTGGCACTTACTTGCCAAGAACTCCCTTAGGGTGTGCTGCTTGTGGAGCTAATTGGGTCGTGCTCTGGTGTTGTCTGGAACTGTCTATCAAGTGCGTTGCTTCTGGGACTTTTTGGGATGGATTTTGGTGTGAGTCAATGTCAGATGCTGCCTGTGACCAGCCCTGGATTACTTGTTAGGAGCTACAAAGTGACCCGCAGTTTGTGGCGGCCTCTGCCGAGCCCAGATGTGCATGGGAGGGACCAAATTGCACAAGGCCCGCTTCCATCAGCACCAAGCCTGGGAGGTCGGTCATCAATAGGCCCAAGACACCCTGAGATCTGCCTCCATCTGACAGCTGCCTGTTAGGCTGAGTCACTGAAAGAGCCTCTTGATTGTACATGAGTTACATGAGGTAGGTTCTCAATGAGTCAATGGGTATGGGCAAGTGGTGTTCACCAGGCTAACAGAGATTCAAACTTAATCCGAGTGTTGGATCTGAGGCCACTCAGCAAAAGTTTCATGGTACAGTAAGGCCATCCACCACCTGCCTTGGGCCTTTGTGATGGGGCAGGGTCTCATGAAGTTGTCAGGGTGATGCCAGTAGAGTTCATCAGGCTAAAATAGATTAAGATTTGGCTGTGTGAAGGGAGGGCTCTGCACAGAAATGGTGGCGCCAATTGGGGCATGCAAGGGGGTGGGGGTGGGAAATGGACCTCTTTGAGAGGCTTCTAAGAAAGTCTGCATGGCAGGCCTCAGCTGGCCACAGCCAGCAGACTTCTTTGCAGGGTGCAAGCTCAGCAAGGCAGAGCCACCCGAGTTGAGAGGTTGGAGCTAGTGCATCTCCCTAAGCTGAGGAAGCATAGAGGGAGTGCTCTACCCAGGAAAAATGGCATCTATGGGAAGTGTGGGAGAGGGACTCAGCACAGGAAGAATGGCAACTGCTTGTATAGCTTTCTCTTCAAAAATTGGACAACCCAACCTCTTTCTGTATGACTCCATTCTTCTCTGAGCCACCATCCCTCTGCCAGAGCCCAGGGGTGTGCCCTTGAACAAGATTTTGTGCACTGACCCTTTAGGAGGGTGCCTGGGTCTCTAGAAGACTCCTGTCTCTCTCTTGTCAGATACAATTCCCATTGATTTTTCACAGCCAGATGTTATGTGGGCTCCTCTTCCCAGCACTGGTGCTTTGGACTGGGGAGCCTGGATGGAGTTGACACCCTTTGCTCTTCGGGGTGGACCTTTCTTTGCAGCTGATATATTTCTCCCGATTTCCCATCACCACACATGGGTGAAGGACCCCCCTTCTCATGTCTCCATCCCTCCTACCAGTGTCCATGTGTCTTCTGTAAAGCCTTGCTTATAAGAATTCTATTAAGCCAGTCTTCAGTTGGTTATTCAGGTTGATTATTCTGTAATTCAGTTGGAATTCCAGTTTGGTCCTGGGGGGGAGGTGAGTGTACTTCCCACTGACTCTGCTACCATCTTGAATATCCTTGTTTATTTTTAAAAGTTATTTCTCCTTTATTTTCAAGAGAGTTTCATGGGTGTGCCATTCCTGATTGAAAGTTTTTTCTTAAAGTATTTTTAAGATGTAATTTTGATGTTTTCTGATTTGCATCATTTTAGATGAGAGGTGTGCTTGAATACTTATTTTTCTTCCTTTGTATGTAATGTTTCCTCCTCTATCTCTAACTGCCTTTAAGATTTTCTCTTATCCTTGATTTTCAGTAGTTCGAATATGATGTGTCTAGGTATGTTTGTTTGTTTTGTACTTATACTGCTTGGAATGCTCTGAGCTTGTTAGGCCTGTAGTTCGATATCAGTTTTGGAAAATTCTTGGCCATTATTTCTTCTTCCCCAATCATTATTTCTTCTTTTTCTAGAGTTCTGATTACACATATGCTACACAATTTGACATTATCCCATAGCTCTTAGATTCTTTGTTCCTCTCACCCCTCACACTCTTTTATTTGTGTTTTAGTGTGGATCAATTCTGTTACCTATATTCAAGGTCACTGATTTTGTTTTCTCAGTTATGTTGAGTCTGCTGAGCATCCTTTACCCATGGAAACAAAAAGTAGACTGATGGTTGCCTATAGCTAGGGGACTTAGGAAGTTATGGACAGTGAATGAGTATAGAGTTTTATTGTTGGGGGGGGGGGTTGCTGAAAGTGTTCTAAAATGCATTGAGGTGGTGGTTGTACAACTTTGTGACTATACATAAACAATTGTACACCTTAAGTAGGTAAATTATATGGTATCTGAATTATATCTCAATAATGCTATTATAAAAAAGAAACCCTCATACTTTAGGTTCAAAGGCTACATTGATAAAAATTTGTCAGGAACCGTGGATAGACAGGACATCTTACAGTGCTGAGGGACTGAATAAAACATAACTCTGAAGGAAATGCTGGTATAACTGAAGCTGGTAGAAGGAGTATATGTGTTATTGTATTATGTGTTATATATGTGTTAAAACATATATTGTATTCTGTGTTATATATACATTCTAAGTGTTGAAAACTGACCTCTGCTAACGGTTTTTAACTAGTTCCTGTCTTCATCCTTTTGTGTATTTTGTTAATTCCTATAAATCAGATGTGATTTATGATTATTCACCTGATAGAAGCATCTCAAGTCCTTTTGTTGCTTTGGATTCTCTCCAGTGTTCATTCTCTGCTGTGTCTGCCTAGAATGCCTGGCCCATTAGGTGCTGGAGCCGTTTGGTTGTGTTACTGTTAGACTTTAATGACTTGAGAGTCTCTTTTTGTTATAAGACATAACTCATGTAGGGCCTATGGAGGGTTCTCCAAACCAAGAATTTCAGTACCATTTCCCTACAGGGAATTCACTAAGAAATCCACAAGAATCACATGATGGCCTAGAAGATGCTCCTTCTCCGCAGCGCAGATGCACACACCCCTAGAGTGTTGCGTGTTCCCAGACACTCAAAGTCTACTAGGGGGTTCCTGATGTTTCTGATGCGGAAAAATCCCAGAAACATACTAAGTGAAAAAAAGCAAGGTGTGGAACATTGTAGATAATATGCTATCATTTGTATTTAAAGTGAAGTGGGAATAGAAACATACAGCAATATTTATAGCATAGTTCTAGAAGACACTGGTGACGTAACTAGCTGATTCTGAGGAAGGGAAGTTGGAGCCGGGCACCTAGGATCATGGGCAGGAGAAAGACCTTTCACCGTATATCCCTGTAAGAGAAACACAAATTAAATTGAAAACAGTCCTTCTAGGATGGCTAATCAAACTTGAGACTTAGATTGGCCCCTGATAATTTACTCTTTCCTCCAATTTCCCCTCACTTAGGTCTTTCCTCTTTAGGCCCTTTAGCTCGGATTATTTGCCAGCAACACCCCCCTCCTTTTCATAGTCTGGTAGAAACTACACAGGAGTTGAGGCAGCATTTCTAAAACCTTGTAACTGCTTGCCATGTTTAGCCCCCAACCCATCTAGACCAGTGGTTCTCAAACTTGAGCCAGCATAAGAATCACCTGGAGGGCTTGTTAAGACAGTCTGCAGGAACCCCGTAAGAGTTTGTATTCAGCAGGTTTGAGATAGTTCTAACATGTTCCCAGATGATGCTAGGTGAGGAGCACGCTCTGTGAACCAATGCTCTACACAAAATAGTTTCTCCTGTGATGTGTGATGTGCAGTTTGGGTGTCCCCGTTGTGTCCTCGTTTAGGTGTGTGAAGAAATTAAAAACAGGAGAGGTTAGGTCCTTTCCACTGGCATAGCCAGCAATGCCCAGGCAGGCTCCAACCCTCTCATAAGATGATATGCACATCACTACGAGCAGGACTGACACATCAGAAGCCTGGCACGTCCCTTCATCTACACTCTCAGAGCAGATATTCTGTGGTCACTGCTGTCTACTTCCTGTGAAGACTTCATTGGTATTGAAGAGTAGGCATTAGAAGAGTCATGTTAATTACTGATTCCTTTTCTGGTGTTTCTTAACGGGGCACTATTAGCATTTTAGATTAGATAATTCTTTATACTGAGCATTCTGTTTAATGAAGGATATTCGGTATCCTTGCCCCTTTTCCCTGTCGTCAGTCATTAGAGCAATTAATAATTCCACTGTGCTTCCCAGTGCTTCTCCTTCTCCCACCTTCCCCTCCCCCACCTTCCTCACAGAATGGCTGGTGAGGACTACTGCAGCTTGTATTAGGCAACCAGATCCCCGCCCAAACCACACTGCTTTAGCTTCCTGCAAAAATCCCGAGTCATATTTTAATACAGTGGTACCTCCGTACTCATCATCTACAGACTCAACAAACCTGTTACTTGTTGCATTTTGACAAGAAGTGTTTCAGCATTCAGCACTCGATCGACACCCATCGCACTTGCTAGAACTTGTACGAGACCCAATGCAGCCCTGCAAGAGAAAATGCTTCATCAATCATTGCTTGCCTCCCACTAGTCAGCACGAATTAATGATGAGTACTGATGTACCACTGCCTTTTTCTTGCTTTCATCAAATGTTGATATTAAAAAGTGACCAAATGGTGAATATTTCTTTGTGAAAACCCTAGGGTGGAATTGTCCATTGTGATGTTCAACCCCTTCTCTGTAGAGATCAGCCCTGGTGGAAGGCCTTGTTTCCTGATGAAGTGGCTTTGTATTTGAGGGGATAGGTGTAATGCTTGACAGAGTTGCAAAATTAGCTTAGAAAACCATTTTGCATATATTATCAGCTTTTTTACAGTTTTGACTTTTAAATTAAATAAATAAATATTTTTGCACTTTCTTGTAACTTCAAGCTCTTATAGAAGTGGTCTTTGGTACAGGTTGAGTTGTGAAAGGATTATAGTCAGGAGTGGCCTAATCAGCCGGGCAAAAAAATAATGGGTGTGGTGAATCAGCCAGAGCCTCTCCTGTGAGCACAGGACAGGTGGTGGGCCTGAGGCACAGGAGGAGCAGCAAGGCGAAGGAGGCTCCTCTTGCCAGTGGTAAGTGGAAGGAAGGGCAATAAGAATGAGGTGCCGGGTGTGCTTGTGCTGGAGGCAGAGTTGAAGTCGAGGCACTCAGAGCCACCGGTGTGCCTGAGCCCTCACCAAGGGCAGAGGATCCCAGGCAGCAGATGGGCTGGTCTTTCTGGGCTGAGAGAAATTCTGCTGGGACCAGCTGGCTTGGCCTATGAGAGATACCAAAACCATTACTTATACAAACTCCTTCTGCTTTGACTCCCACTTGTCCTGTGATGGCACAGATTCCCAGGAGCAACTGACACTCTTGGGATCAGCCTTCTGCTGAAGATCCCCATCCAGGTGGAAAAGAACACCTAGATCAGGGACTGCAACAGGGTGGGGATTCCATCCCTCCTCTGATGGCCAGTCACTTCTATTTCCTCTTTAAGGTATGCCTCAAGGTGTGGGGGGACCATCACCCTACTAGGGTCTCCACCTTCGAGATCTCCTGTGTGATTTAGGGGATTAGCAATATAAGGACCTTTTTTTTTTAATTTTTTTTTTTAAGATTTTATTTATTTATTTTCAGAGAGAGGAGAAGGGAGGGAGAAAGAGCAATGTATGGTTGCCTCTCACATGGCCCTCACTAGGGACCTGGCCCGCAACCCAGGCATGTGCCCTGACTGGGAATCGAACCGGGACCCTACAATATAAGGACCTTTTGATGCGAATGTCTCTCTGCTGAAATTCCACCACGACAGCTTGATTTATTCCAGGTTTACAAACTAACCTTGACAAATTACCATAATAAATATCCTGGAAAGATAGCACATAAAGGGCCAGAGACCTTTGAGAGAATGGATTCACTACCTTCTATAAGCATTTGTTTCCCTCTGAAGAAGTATGTAAAATCTGTTGTGGAGGGAATAGAACTTTCTGAAGGGAGAAGGGGTGAACTGCAGGAGCCCGGGCCAGGCTGAGGCCTGAGCCCTGTGGGCTCCCTGTGTGGGGGTTCTGGGGGAGCAGGAGATATGGGTTGAGCCCTGGGACAGTGAGGGCGGGTTACTCACTTCTGAGGACAATCCTCTCCCAGGCATGGTATTTTCCTCCTGGCCTGTCAGACCCTGCTTCCCCTGGCCCTGTCACTGACTGGGCCCTGGATCACCCAGGAGCCAGCTCCCTCCAGAGGCTCTGATGGCTACCTACCTTCCTCCCTCATCCCTGCCAGGGCCTCTCCGGGGACCCTGCACCTCTTCCCAGCTCCACCCTCCTCAGTTCTGCATCTATCCACTGTGGAGGAAGAAAGCACTTCACTCTGATTTTCCTTGTAACTATTGTTCTAAACTCTATACCCATTACCCCCTACACTTGGCAATAAAAGCATCTGTTGTCTCTGGGATGTTTCCACATTTCCACGCAGCCTCTCTGAGTGATGTGCTCCTCCCAGCTGCTCCCACTCCCTTTTGCGTGTGTGTCCCTGACTTGGCTTTCCTGTTTCCTTTCCACCAGGCTCCCAAATTGGCTACCTCTGCTGCAGTTTAGAACAACTTCAGGAGCTACCTGGCTGAGGGCTTCCTGAGCCCAGAGGGCAACAGACCTCTTTCCTCATCCTCTCTGCCCAGTTGCTACAACAAACAGCAGAGGAGACGGTGAGTGAGCAGTTTAAACTATGCTGTCAACCATTTCTCCTCAGTCCACCCTGAGGAGGCTGAAGGGAAGGGAACTGCATGTCTTTGTGAGCTAGGAGAGAATGGTGCCCCCAAGGTGAGATGACCATGGCCAGGTGCCCAGGCAGGTGGGGGTGAAGTCAGCATGCTTTAGCATTACCTGTTGACCTTGGCTTAGCTGGTCAGAATTCTAGAACGGGTGGCGGTGGGAATCGCCATTGGAACCAGCCTAGAAACCAGGTTGATTAAGTGCCTGCTGGGTGCCCTAGCCTCTGTTAGAAACTGTTCACGATGCCAAACTGTGGCACTCCGTCGCTCCAAATTACCAACAGCTTCCTTCACCTGCTGCTGTAGGAGGATGCTCTGATGAACTCTGGTTCGTTTTGATTTCCTTTTGACTGTGTGGTTCTTTAGCAAGCAGATAGCAAGCAAGTTGGGGTTGGAGCACAGGTAGAATTCTGTGTTAATTGTGGGGCTGATCTATTACATATCTGACCAGGATTTCCTGAGCTGCACAGACTTGGTCATCTTCACTCTGTTGAGTGAGAAGTCCCATCTGAACATAACACTGAGTGAGTGCCTTCTTTAGGCTGCTGTAATGGTAAATATTCTCAGCAATATTTCAAAAACGTGAGTGATCTTTTGGGATTTCATACATCTAATTTGGAGGAAGGGGTCCATTGCTTTCTGCAGTTTGGGCACATGAGCAAGACGGTTTCCCTGTGCCGTCCTCAACCATCTCCTGTCTCACAGTTACTGCACTCCAGTGGTCAGCAGCCCGGCATCAGCCTGGGGTCAGTGTGTTCAGTCTCCTGGCAAAGGAGGCTAACAGGGTCACACCCAATTCTTAAATAAAGAAAGTGAGGAAGAGGAGGGGAAAGAGGAATTAGTGAAAGGAAGCATGGCCTGAGCTTTTATAACACTGGTTATTCTCACAAGGTTGTAAAGCTGCTTTGAACTATAGCCCCCCTCTGAAATGAGAGAATAGCTTCTTAGACTACTTTAAAAAGCAAAAGTAAGTATGTGGGTTCTACTCTTTTGTTAAGAAAATAGCCTTGGCTGGTGTGGCTCAGTGGATTGAGCGCCAGACTTAGAAGCAAAGTGTTGCGGTTCGATTCCCAGTCAGGGCACATGCCTGTTGTAGGCCAGGTGCCCAGTAGGGGCATGTGAGAGGCACCAGTTTCTCTCTCTCTCTTTCTCCCTCCCTTCCCCTCTCTAAAATTAAATAAATAAAATCTTTAAAAAGAGAGAGAGAAAGCAGTGTTTTAACAGTGCCTGAAAGAAAATACAAAACCTGTGGCTAATATGATAGGCATTATTTTAGGATCCAAGGGAGGCTGGATAAGAGTGAACATGTATATGTGTGAGCAGTTCCCTCAAAAGGCAAAGCCTTAAGGCACATTGTGAAGCAGCAGAGGCAGATCAAAGGACGGAAACATTAATGCAAGTCCCTTTTTTTTTTTATAATCATTTTTCCAAGTAGCAGGAAATAGATTCTTCAGTATACTTTTTTTTTTAAAGATTTTATTTATTTATTTTCAGAGAAAGGAGAAGGGAGAGAGAAAGAGCAATGTATGGTTGCCTCTCACATGGCCCTTACTGGGGACCCGGCCCGCAACCCAGGCATGTGCTCCGACTGGGAATCGAACCGGGACCCTCTGGTTCCCAGCCCGAGCTCAATCCACTGAACTACACCAGCCGGGTGCAAGTCCCTTTTTAAAAAGGCAGATTTGCCTTGGCTAAAATCAGGATGATGGTAGAAACTCTGGTGCTGATGAGTAGGCTGTGCAAGAAGCCCTTCCTGTGTAGTTACCAACTGTGTGCTAATGACAGGGAAATTTACAATGAGGAAGAGAGGACAGTCAGACTTGCAGATGGGACTGCAGAAATCACCAAGTCCTTCTTTCCCTGCTTGATGAGGAAACCGGGCCTCTTGAGCAAAGCTGTAGCAACACACCTGTCAGTGTGGAGGTGGCCTAGAGCTTGGTGCCTTCTCTGGAGTCCCTTAAAAGCTGATGGGCCACTCACAGATGATGTAGGAACCTTTAACAAGACATATTTCTTTTTTTTAAATTAGTTTATTGTTGTTCAATTACAGTTGTCTGCATTTTCTCCCCTCCATTCCCCACCCCCATCTAAACCCACCTCACTCCCTTGCTTCCATCCTCCCCTTTGGTTTCATCCATGTGTCCTTTATAGTAGTTCCTGAAAACCCTTCTCCCCACAATCCCCTCCACCTCCCCTCTGGCTATTGTTAGATTGTTCTTAATTTCAATGTCTCTGGTTATATTTTGTTTGCTTTTTTCTTTTGTTGATTATGTTCTAGTTAAAGGTGAGATCATATGGTATTTGTCCCTCACCGCCTGGCTTATTTCAGTTAACATAATGCTCTCCAGTTCCATCCATGCTGTGACAAAGCGTATAAGCTCCTTCTTTCTCTCTGCTGCATAGAATTCCATTGTGTAAATGTACCATAGTTTCTTGATTCACTCATTTGCTGATGGGCACTTAGGTTGCCTCCAGCAGTTGGCTATTGTAAATTGTGCTGCTATGAATATTGGGGTGCACAGGTTCTTTTGGATTGGTGTTTCAGGGCTCTTAAGGTATGATCCCAGCAGTGGAATTTCTGGGTCAAAAGGCAGTTCCATTTTTAGTTTTCTGAGGAAATTCCATACTGTTTTCCACAGTGGCTGCACCAGTCTGCATTCCCACCAACAGTGCACTAGGGTTTCCTTTCCTCCGCATCCTCTCCAACACGTGTTTGTTGATTTCTTTATGATCCTTAACAAGACATATTTCTTGACAGACTTCTCAAAAGGGCAAGTAATCTTTAGTCTCCTCCACACATTTTTTCAGAGGTGCCTGTGGAAAATCGCTTATCTGCATTCCATGACCTTAATGAACATGTTCATTCTGCCTTTGATAAAATAACTTTGGACAGTGAAGTGTGATACTCTATTACATCAAATTGTATTCACCTAGGCTTCATTGTGATTCTTCTCTTCTAATGAAAGCACATGTATTTTAGAGAGCTTTATGTTGCTTCACATATAACTTGTAATTAAGTATGGGGTTTAATCATATAGTAGTCCTCCCTTACCCACAGTTTTGCTTTCTACAGTTTCAGTTACTGATGATCAGTTGTGGTCTGAAAATATTAAATGGAGAATTCCAGAAATAAGCAATACATAAGTTTTAAATTGTGCATTGTTTTGATAAAATCTCATGCCATCCAGCTCCATCCAGCCTGCAGCGCGAATCATCCCTTTGTCCAGCATATCCGTGCTGTATCTGCTCTCTGCCCATTAGTCAGTCAGTAGCTGTCTGGTTTATCAGATCTGCTGTTGAGGTATTGTGGTGCTTGTGTTCAAATAACCCTTATTTTACTTAATAGTGACCCAAAGTGCAAGAGTCGTGATGCTGGGCATTCAGATATGCCAAAGAGAAGCTGTAAAGCGCTTCCTTTAAGACAAAAGGTAGGAAAAAACACTATATAAATGGGGTTCAGTAATACCTGTGGTTTCATAATGGCGGTCTTGGAACATATCCCTCTTGGATAACAGGGCATTACTGTATTTCTCTAAAAGTTGGGATTAGGGCCTTGATCAATATTGTAACCATCTCTTATATTATTTTTCTATGAGAAATTCAGTCCTCTTCCCAAGAAAAGAATGTAATCCATGTCAATGTGGTTAACATTGATCTGATTAATGTATTAGAGGTTCATCATATACTCCTTGCTCTTGTGTAATTTCCATTCTCATGAGAAAGGAAGACAGTAACGTCTGGCATTGATTTTAATGGGCAGTGAAGAAAAATAGAGCAGGGGAAGGGGTTGGAAGGATTGGTGTAGAGAGTTATTTTATATTGGATCATCAAAGAGTCAAGGCAGGCCTCTGTGGAGGTGAGATGTGAGCAGACAACAGAAGGAAGTGACAGAGTGGGTCTTGAGAAGATCTGGAGATCTATTCAAAGCAGAAAAACTGGCCACTGCAAAATCTCTGAGGCAGGAATGCACTTGGTGTGGTTGGAACAGCAAGAACTAAAGAGGATGGAGAGGCACAGAATGATAGCGGGTGAGTTTGCAGCAATAGGCATGGCTGGGTGAGCTATGGCCTTATAGACTATGATAAGTATAGGAGACCACTCTGCATGGCGTGGGCCCAGCTCCTATTCGGAGGGACCAGTGGAGAGTGACACAGTACCCATGGCCATGGACAGGTTCTCCTGTGGGGAATCAGGCCTGCATTGTACTTAGGCTGCTATGAAACTTGCTTTTGCTAAAACTCCCTTACCCTGAATTGAGGCAGCAAGGGCTTACTGCAACTTCCTAAAATCCATGCTAAACCTTCCAAGGATGAGTGTAACCAGTTCAACCACTTTTCCCTTTGCATTTGCAAATATCCTTCTTTCTTGATGTAATTAGCAACATCTTCCCCTTTGTTATCTGTAAAACACACCCACCTGATGTGAACCCATGCATAGTAAATGAGGACCTAGATGTAATGTGTCCAGAAAGACAATAAAAGCCTGTCCAGGCAGGGACTGCGGGCTCTCTGTCACTCAGAGAGTGGCCATGCCTTCCCTCTTCCTCCACAGGACTTGGTAGTCTGTGTGAATTTGTCTCGTGTCTCATGTCTCATGTCTCAACCATAACACCATGGACATTGCAGGCTGGTGTCCGCGTCAGATAAGGAGTTTGCATTTTATTCTATGTATAGTGGGCAGTCATTGGAGGTGTTGAGTCAGGGAGTGTCATGATATGACTGCCGTGTGGAGAACTGACCATAGGGTGAAAATAGGGAAGCAGTTTGCTGATGGCTACCTAGTTTAAGAGCAAGATGCTGGAGGCTTGGATGGCTGGTGGCGTGGAGGTGGTGAGGAGTGATTACATTAAAGGTAGAGCCAGTGGGAGTTGCTGATGGATTGGAGTTTGGTGAGAGAGTGAGCAAGAGAGGAAGAGGGCAAGGAGGGACTCATAGCCCTGATCATTTAGATGGGTGATGGAGCCTTTGCCTGGGTGGGAAATCCTGTAGGAGGAGCACATTCGGCTGGAGAATTTTAAGAGATCTTGTTAGATAAACCCCTGGAGATGTGGAGTAGGCAGTTGGATGTGAAGTTCTGGAGGATGGCGAAGAGATTGGGAGGAGAAATGTGTTTGGGAGTTTTCAGCCTCTAGGTGGTATAGAAAACCATGGGACTAGATTTGTTCCCCTTGGGAGTGAGCATACCCATCATTTAGAGACCAGGAAAAGGAAATAGAAAGAAAAAAAGAGTAGAGTGCAGCATCCCAGAAACTGAGAGAAGAAAGTCTTTCCCTAAGAACGGGGTGGTTAACCATGCCCGTGTAGCCAAGAACATTTAAGTACATCATCAAGCTGAGAATAATGTCCTCATGATTTCCTGGTTTCTCATGTACTCATGGGGCTTGTCTTCCCCCGTTTGCCCAGAAACTCACTGAAGCCAGGGATTATGTCAGAGTTCTGCTGTGATTTAACTGCCTGCTGGCAAAGCTGTGCTATGTGGAGGTTGAGGTGTGAGGGGACACTTCCTTGTAGGGGCTACTTTGGGAGTTGTCATCCTTGGGACTATGGGGGCAGTATTGATGAGGAAGGGGTAGGACCAGTCCCACTCTAGGCAAAGAGGCTAGTGATGTGTCATCTCTGAGTAGAAAGGACTGGATGGCAGAGAAGACAGATGGAAGGAGCAGGAAGGAAACAAGTGTCAGATTCTGGATTTAGGGAACTATTTGCCCCTTAAATGTAGTCAGTAATACAGTGCCAACCTGAGGAAGGGGGCACTGACAGGTCAGTATAAGCTCTTTGAATGGTCATTGTTGATGCAGCACTTGGATTCTCTACCTTCCACCCCTGCCAAGTATATATGATCCCTGCCAGGCTGAAGAAGGATGGGGGAGCACCTTACCGCTTTCCTTGGAGGTATCTGACTCCAAAGCACCATGTCAGGTCAGGTCCTGACAAACAGCAGAGTCCCCATGGGACCTGTGTCTGGGGAGGATGTCTACAGGCAGTGCTTCAGGACAGTCGTGGCCTCTTCCCTTGACGGTTCCACTGATCTGTGTCTGGGCAGGAAGGGACCTGGGCCTGAAGGTCTGGCCATCTCTGACTGGGGGACGTATCCATGAAGGAACAGCCTAGAAGGCCATTAGTGTCTGGGCACACTGGGAGTTAATCTGCACTGGGAGAGAGAGGAGTTTTATGGCAATTGGGAGTCTGGTATAGGGTTTGGATCCTCTCCTTTCTCTTACATAGACATGGTGAAACAAGAGGACCCACAGGATTGTAGGAAAGCATAGGAATCGTCTCTGGTCGGGGCACTGTGAGAGCCTTGAAGAGATGAGAGGCCATCTTGAGGAGGCAGGGCCAGAAGTTGAGAGCCCTGTACAGCACAGAGGAGACGCTGATGTGGGGTGCAGTTGGATCCCTGGCCCTGTAGAGTTTAAGCTGGTAATAAGCCTGCAAGGGAAGGGTCCATCCCCAGGAGTTATCCTAGAAATCTTATTACTAAACTGCTAGGTGATCCTGGATCATGATAAAGCCCAAGATGGACCCGTTTTTATTCATTTTATATCCATTAAAACTATCACAGATTAATTATTTTTCAGAACCACAGTTCTGCTACTAACTTATGACCAGATGTTGAGGTCTTGGGATGCCCTGTCATTCTTAAAAATATTTTAAGAAATCCTTAGAAAGTAAGATTTATTTTTAATAAATCTAAAAATAAAACCCCCAAATTAAAAAGATGAATAACAGAAAAGCATTGTAGTTCAAGAGAACTATTGGCTTATTTATTTTTATTTTTTTGAAAAGAATCGTAAGTTATAACTTAATACCAGATGTTAAGACCTAGCCCTGGCTGGTGTAGCTCAGTGGATTGAGCGCGGGCTGGGAACCAAAGGGTCCCAGTTCGATTCCCAGTCAGGGCACATGCCTGGGTTGCAGGCCAGGTCCCCAGTGAGGGCCATGTGAGGAGCAACCATACATTGCTGTTTCTCTCCCTCTCTGTCTCCCTCCCTCCCCCTCTCTCTAAAAATAAATAAAAATCTTTAACAAAAAAAAAAAGATGTTAAGACCTAGATTTACCCAGTTTTGTAGTGGAGAGGGAGAATAATTATAAAATACAAGGGAGAAAACTATGAATATCACTGAGAGCTTTGTTAAATAGTCATTGGGCATCTACAAGCGATGATGCACATGAATCCTTGATATGAAAATGAGCAACGATGGCAGTGGCGGTCACAGGGGGCAGTGGTAAAGACTACATTCCAGCCCTAGCCAGTGTGGCCCAGTTTGTCAGAGCATCATTTCATAGACTGAAAGTTCATGGGTTCAATTCCCATGAACTTTCAATACCCAGGTTCAATACCCAGGTTGCAGGTTTGATCCCTGGTTGGGATATGTACGAGGAGACAATCAATGTTTCTGTCTCATGTGGATGGCTCTCTCTCTCTCTTTCTCTCTCTCTCTACCCCTCTCCCCTCTCTAAAAGCAATGAAAAAAATAATGTCCTTAGGTGAGGATAAAAAAAAAAGGCTACATCCAATAACGACTCATGGAAGATTTAGAACCACCTGCAGCTTCATATCTATCAGCCTCCTATACGCTGCCTGGGGCGAGTTGAAATTGAATTGGTTGAGTTGAGACTATATTTTGTAACATTGCCCCTAACTGTGTTCCTTTCTTTCTTAGTGCCTGAGTGAGTCTGGGTCACACACATGGCAGTATCTATGCTTTTCTGCCCCCATTCAGATCTCAGCCTGCTCTGGGTTACAGCTTTAGCAGTTCTAGGCCAGATTTCCCAGAAGGATGTAGATGTTCTTACCTCTTTTTCCTAACTACACCAACTGGAGGCCTGCTCACCTTCAGCCGTGTCATATCGATGAAGTCACAGGTTCCCACCTTTTGGGGAGTAGGAGTGCTTCGTGTGACAGGCCTGCTCAGTGCTCTCCGTGAAAGGCAAGGCGCGAATGAAGAGTGTCCTAGGATGACGGCAGAACTTACAATTCGTTTACCCACAAATCCAGTGAAGGTAGAAGCTTGTCATCAGTTTCATTGGCAAAAGTAAGTTTACAGTTGTAATACAAATAAATAACAGTATTTTGTGTGCTCATGACCGTAAACCTACTTTTGCCCACCCCTGTACAAACCTAGTGTCTGATACTATTGATGAGAATCTAGATTTAGACGGACAGGCCACCTGGTGTGGCAGGAGAACGGAGTGGAATGGGAGGAGAGACTAGGGTCTGTGTGTCTCAGACAAGGGAACTTGAAAGGGGGGATGTCAAGTTCAGTTCAAATGATGTCCTTACCCCCAGAAAAAGCTTTAGAAAGACCTCAGATGAATGGAACTATTGATTAAAATCGAGAAGATGAAAAATCAACATGAATAAATAAGGAAATAAATAAAGATAAATCCTTCACTTATAATTTTTTTAAAATCAGTTAGCCATGGACAGAATATAATGAGGTTGATGATAGTTTAAGATAAAAACTGCAGGGGGTTGAGGGAGTTTCTTTTGCCGCCATCTCTTCTCTAGGTTGTTGTTAATAACGACGGAAGATCTGAGATTTCTCCTACTTGGAAGCTAATGAGCTATCCTGCCAAGTTTCATGACTGCTAGTGGAAATGAGACCCATGGGTTGGGGACAAAGGACTTTCATTCACAACAATAACAGTGACCAGGCATCAGCATTTTCTTGCCTTGGTTCTATGAGCTCCAATCCCCATAGGGTGATGCAGAAGACCAGGTAGTACCTGCACACAGTGGACAGAAATCCTGAGCTTAGGGAACTCAAATCTTTTCTTCTTCTTCTTTTTTTTTTTTTTAAGATTTTATTCATTTATTTTTTAGAGAGGGGGAAAGGAGGGAGAAAGAGGGAGAGAAACACCAATGTGTGGTTGCCTCTCATGTGGCCCCCACTGGGGACCTGGCTTGCAACCCAGGCATGTGCCCTGACTGGGAATCGAACTGGCGATGACCCTTTGGTTCACAGCCTGCGTTCAATCCACTGAGCTACACCAGCCAGGGCTCAAATCTTTTCTAATGAACAGCAAATGTGCCTGCGCTTTGCTCCAAAGGTAGACACTGCCTCTCTCTTCCAAAGTTGTTTATGATACAGATATTCTTGAAAAGATAGTTTGGAACAAGGCAGTCAGTGCTTCTACTTGCAAGATGTGCAGAACTGTTAGAGACCCAGAGAGAATGGCTCCCAAGTGCAAAGGTCAAGGGAGCTGGTGTTTATTGCCTCCTTGTTATGACCAGCCATTGACCAGGAGAGTCCTCATGCCTTACCTCATCAAAGCTCAGAGGTGGTATTGTTTTATCAGTAAGGACGCTGGTGAGTAATGAAACTGGAATATCCAGGTGCAGGATTTGTATAGGTATTACATACTTATATGCTAAGCGTTGTGCTAAAAAGATAGTTAAAACTTAATTAGATGCTTATCAGATGCCATTCTAAGAGTTCTTCATGAATTGACTTACGTAATTCTCATAACTAAGATTATCAGGTGCTGTGGAGGAAACTGAGGCACAGTAAGTAATGGGGCCGGGCTCCAAACCTGTGCATTTAGCCACTGTACTCCTGTTTTCCTTCTTCAGTTCTCAGGGTCATACCAAGGGTGTCATGGTGAAACCTGTATGTGACCAGAGCATGTGGAAGGGTTTGGAAACAGTGCCAAGTAAAAATAGTTGAAGAGGCTAAGTGTGTTGTGTCTGCAGAAGGATAAAGGATAAACGATGACTGTCTTCAGATATTTGTAGGCGTGTCTTGTAGAAAAATAGAGCTTACTCTTTGTGATCCCAAGGAGCAGAACTGGCCTCAGGGAAGGGGAGGCATATCATGGCTCCGCTCAGGATGGAATGGGCTGCTTGAGGGGGGACTTTCTCCTGCAGGATTTTCTGGGTGATTACCTTTTGGGATGCCCTGGCTGGGATCTGTCAAGGGCCTCACAAAAAAACCCCTCTGTTTTTACTCTCTACAGAAGCCGTATGATAGAAGAGGATGACCCTAATGAGATGCTGTAGACTTCCTAATAGAGCAGACCCTACTGAACATAGTGACCTGAACTCCTTCCCCTCCTGTTCCTTCCTGTCCCCTTTCTGAGAATTCTCCACTGTCAGACATTCCCAGAGAGTATTCCTGAATGAGTGGCAAGGGTGTCCTAACTCTGGGACATCCTGGCCCATCCTAAGTGGGCAGGAGGAATTCATCTCAGCTGCATCGTGAAGCCTGCAGCTCCTGACATTTTTGGGTCTGTCCCATCTCATGAAGGAACGCACCGAGATCATGGCTAAGCCCTGCCTCTAATCCTGATGGGTTGGGTTCCTCCCTGCTGCCAGCCTATAATCACCAGCTTCATGGCTTGCAAGGCCTGGCAATTGTGTGTGTACACACACACACACACACACACACACTCACACAAACACACCACCCCCCCACCACCACACCACCCCACCCACCCACCCCAGGTTCTCTTTTGCCTAGTGTGAGACAGAAAAGAGCTCCTCTGCTGGGTAGAAGCTTGAATTAGATCTCCATGGTATCTTCACCATACCTGTGGTCCTGTGGTTCACTCTTTCTTTGTCAGTAGCCCACACTTTAGAAAGTGAGAGGGAACAGGTGGTTGGGTCCAGCACTGCTCTGTAAAGGCCTTGGCTATGGCCCATGGTCATTGTCCTGGTCTTGGGCAGCTCCAGTCCTGAGCAGAACAGGTCTGGTTCAGATGCAGGTCCAGGGAGGAACCCTGGGAAGGGGGGGAAGAATTTGGGGAGATGGTGAGGAAGAGGAGTGGTGGTAACTGGTTTAATGGCATCCATCCTCCTTAGCCAGAAACATCTTCTGTTGGATGCTAAAGACTCCCTAAGTGTGGTCTCGATTAGCCTGTGCATATCTTTAAAATAATTACATTTCCTCAAAGAGTTTTAGAGAGAGATGTTTAGCCCAAAGTAAAGGGCATGATTAGGATCTGATCCTGAAATAATGTCTCTGATTTTCCAGATGTCAGGAGTACTAAAAATATACTTAAAACCCTGAGGAATTCTTGGTTTATGGGACCCATCTCCTTTCTCTTTCCACCTCCCTCCGAAAAGTGAGAGAGTGAATAACTGAGCCAAAAAAGTCTTTAATTATCCGGTCTGCTGACATTATTTTATCTGTACCACTGATATCACATCTCTACATCATTCCGTTTCAATCACAGAGCTAAGAACAACCCCTCTAAATTTGACCTTTGCTCTGCTGATTGTGGCCAGTGTTCATTTTCTACCCTGCCCCACCCTCCCTCGGACTTCTTAAATTCCAGAGCTCTCTGTGCACCCAAAAGTACCTGTCAGTGGAATGTCCGTACTTCAGGAAAGTCCCTGAACTGTGTTTATCCCCAGTTCCGTTTTCCTCGATTCATTTGGTCACTTGTGGTTGAATTCTGGCATGTGCCCAGCATGGGAGTATCTGGGTTTGGCAGGAGCATTTTGCCATATTTTCATAATTGACATAAATGAAATCCTATTAGTTTCTATCATTGATATCAGTGGAGAAGGAAGAAAAAAAACTGGTTAGGTTTTCTTCCTTCCTTTCTATACAGATTTAATTTCCCCTGTTATATCCTTAGGCTTCCTGGCCAGTCAAATGAATCTTTAATTTCAGCTGGGTTCTCTGGGCTGTGACCTTTCACCTGGTTTGATGTTGACACAGTCACCTCTTAGCTGGTTATTTAGCACCCAATTGATGCTGTTGTCATTGCTACAACTGGGTTCATTTGTTGGGGGTCTCTAATGTGGCAAGCACTGTGCTGAGTCCTTCAATCCTCACAGCCTCTTGAGGCAAGTACTATTACCATCCCGCCCATTTGAAAAGTGAGTACTGGGCTAAGAGAGATGAAAGAATTTACTGAAGGTCTTGCAGCAGAGCTGGGATTGGAAGCCATGCAGCATGGCTAACTTCATGCTCGCCCCCCTCCATACTGTCCATTGGCCTCTGCTGTGCATGCAACAAGTGCCGCTACTAATTTCTCTGGGAAATGCTGGTGTCTTTATGGAAGTCTGCATTCAGAAAACATGTAATGAGAACTGACTGTGCAAGACACTCTGCCATGGTTATACAAAAACACACAAACCTGAGCCCCCCTGGGGGCACCACCAATGCAAAGACAAAGCCACCACAGCCAGGGCTTAAGCTCTGGGCAGGGACACTGTTTCCTGTTTGTCTCACACTATTGATAGTGACGCTATTGGCTAGAAATGTATGGGGATGCTCACCTGGGCCCTCCGGTGCTCCTTGTGGTGAGCCCTCACAGACATACCCCTACTTGAGCCAATGTTGTGGCTGGACTGGCCCTTGTGGTTCTTATTAAGATTGCACCATCCACCACCAACCATCCGTCTAAGCAACCACCATCAGGGAACTTAGGAAATACAAGGCTTATTACTCATAGGTCCTGGAGGGTTCATTGCATGCCTGGGGCCACACAGTGAGAGGTCTCAGATGGAGAGGTGGGAGGAAGTGCAGGGAGAGAGAGAGAAAACGATTTCAAGCATGAATCTGGGGTTCTGCTTTTACTGGGATCAAGATTGGGGTGCCTAGGGTTCACAGGTTCACTCTTTATTGGTGAATTTAAAACATAAGAGCAGGAAAAGCAAGCTGTCAAATGGTCAGTTATCTAAGTCAACCAAGCTCTCTAAAGACAAGGGGACTTCATCTAGTCTTTGTCTTTTCCTGAAGCTGACAATGTGTTTATTCCAGATGATTGTCTTTGAAGTGGGTGCCTTGGCAATCAAAAGCTTGACATCAGGCACTTAAATTACAACACAGAAGCTCATTGTCAGGGTTCACACTGCAGGAACCTTTGTCTGTTGTGTTTGTTGTTGTGTCTCCCAGGGTCTAGCATAGCAGGGCCTGGGTGGTAGTGAGCTCTCCAAAAATATGTGATGAGTGAACAAGATACTCATTAAATAAAGCCATAACATTTTTACAAATAAATTAAATACTTTAATTCCAAAAAAGTATGAAGAACATAAACTGAGATTAAAGGAAAACTTTTTAAAGTATATATATTAAACTGTATGAAAAACTCCACATGTCATCCTCATTTTTCATATTTTATTGTGGGTTGGTGGGAACTGTGTACTGGATAAGCTCTCGTGAGCCCATGCCACAGATCCACTGGGAAGGCCTTAGAGAAGAGAGGATGGCAAGGCTGGTTAGGGCAGAACTCAGGTGGGGGGAAAAGACTACCGCAGGCCTTCCGGAGCTGCCCACTGGCAGGATTTATAGGAAAGGACAGAGGCCTCGTGTTTTGCTTGATAACAACAATTGTTTTGAACTTCATGACTCCTTGGGGTTGGATCCTTTCCTGTCTTGCTCAGTACTTGCCTTACTTCACAAACCTTGCCTAACCTGTTTAATATTTGAGTGCACATCCCTTTAAATGGTGCAGGAATCCTAAACCTAGCCCTTGCCTGAGACCAGGCACCAGATCATGGAGTTCAAAGTCAAACTGAGGCTGAGAAGGAGTAAAATATGTGGGGAGCCACGTAGGTCAACAGAAATCAAGAGGACCCAGATTCATGAGCCATAAAAATTTCGTGCACTTTGACTCGGTAAATGAAATTCTTAAAATATATTTTGGGGAAATAATCCAGAATGGAGAAATGATGTTCATGAAATTGTAACTTGTGATGTTGTTTTAATGGAATTGGAAGCAACCTAAATGGTAAGTATTAGGGCACAATTGAGTAAATTATGGTACATCCATTTGATGGAATATTATAGAATCATTAAAAATAAGATTATGAAAAGTATGCCATAACCAGGAAGAAGGTTGTGGTTTAGCTTGAAGAAAAGTATGAAAATAAAGGCAATGATAATGTATATATCTAATTTTGTTTTTAAAAGTACATATTTAGAAGACTAGAAATAGGAAGTCTGTCCAGAAAGTATCCAACATGTAATATGAAAAATAGAGGCATTTATTGAAGAAGATACAAGAAACACTGTATGTAGGACAATGACACCTCAGTCCCCTTCAAAGTAGGCACCTTGGGACCTCACACAGTTCTCCCAACTGCAGCACAATATTCCTTCTGCTTTGGTAGCAGAAGCTGTGGAATGAATTTTGCCACAACATGATTCATGCCAAGATCCTGTGTCAAAATCTTAGAAACAGTAGTTTTTAGTATCCCCAGATCAACTTCTTGTTCTCACACCATCAGTCACCAAACTTTGTTGATTACAGCCTGTACATTCAATATTCTCAGGTGTTCTGCTTGTTGCAGGCCTTCCTGAACATGGATCACTTTCAACGGATTCTTGACCATCTTTGAAGTGTTTGTGCCACACTTTTATTTGCGCTACACTCATTGTATCATCCCCAAAAGCCTTCTGAATCATCCAAATACTTTCTGCAGGGGAATGTTCAAGCTTAACACAAAATTTGATGCAGATGCATTGCTGTACTCACTCTGTCATTTTGAATGCAACAGCCACACAGCACACATGCTCATTTAATGCATCTATGACCCCCATTGACTAGTATAGTGAAGTTGTCATTGTTCATGCAATGCTCATTCCAGTCCACTCTCCTTGGCTACCAGGTTACATCTATGTTGTATAAATGAATCTTGTTATATTAAAAATGACTGGTTTTTCTCAGACCATACCTGTGTGTGTGTATGTGTGCATACAAACACACACACATATATATAATAGTATTTGTTAGAAAAGAAGTCACTTGTAATTCTACTCACAACCAGACTTTCAGAAAATATTGTTTATGAACAGTGACAAAAGAAGATGGAACAAGGGAACTGGAGTGATTTTAAAGTTCATGCAGGACTTCCGGCCAAGATGGAGGCATAGGTAGAAACACTTTGCTTCCTTGCACAACCAAAAGAAGGACAACAACAAATTTAAAAACAAACAAACAAAAAAACCCAGAACTGCCAAAAATTGAACTGTATGGAAATTCGTCAACCAAGGAATTGAAGAAATGTTCACCCACGCTGTTAGGAGGGGTGGAGACGGGCAGCCGGGGTGGAGAGGATACATGTCAAGGCAGCAGCTAGAGGACCTGGGCAGTTGAGGCAGTGGCTGGCAGACTGGGTGAGGCATGGCTGATGGACCTGGCAGTTCCACATTTGCATGCAGATAAACCAGGAGGAACAGCTGGGGAGCAAGACAGACTGTGCAACCCAGGGTTCCCAAGTGGAAAAAGAAAGCCTCAAAACCTCTGACTGAAAAAAATTGTGGGAGTTGGGGCAGTGGGAGAAACTCCCAGCCTCACAGGAGAGTTCATTGGAGAGACCCACAGGGTCCTAGAACACACACAAACGCACCCACCCAGGAATCAGCACCAAAAGGGCCCAATTTGCTTGTGGGTAGCAGGAGAAGTGACTGAAAGCCAGCCAAGTGCCAAGCAAGTGGCACTGTTCCCTCTTAGACCCCTCCCCGACATACAGCACCACAACACAGTGACATGGGTTGCCCTGCCCTGGCGAATACCTGTCTCTGCCCCTTCCTATGTAACTGGCACACCGAGAAAAAAAAATATATGGCCCAAATGAAAGAACAGGTCAAAGCTCCACAAAAAATACAACTAAGTGATGAAGAGGTAGCCAACCTATCAGATGCACAGTTCAAAATGCTAGTAATCAGGATGCTCACAGAAATGGTTGAGTATGGTCACAAAATAGAGGAAAAAACAAAGGTTATGAAAAGTGAAATCAAGGAAAACATACAGGGAACCAACAATGACAGGAAGGAAACCAGGACTCAAATCAGTGGTTTGGAGCATAAGGAAGAAATAAACATTCAACCAAAACAGAATGAAGAAACAAGAATTTTTAAAAAGGAGGAGAGGCTTAGGAACCTCTAGAACAATTTTAAACATCCCAACATCCAAATCACAGGGTGCCAGAAGGAGAAAAGGAAGAGCAAGAAACTGAAAACTTATTTGAAAACATAATGAAGGAGAACGTCCCCAATCTGGCAAAGGAAACAGACTCCCAGGAAGTCCAGGAAGCCCAGAGAGTCCC
>PVJI01022169.1:0-25737 GCA_004026765.1 Micronycteris hirsuta
ATTAAAGCCACGCGCAGCCCGCCGGGCTGGCTTGTCACTCTCGAGGTGGCGCCGTGGCGGCTGGCTGTGCATCAGTGCGCCTAATTGTTCCTGTAATTGGGAGCCTGATGCCAGCCTCCCTGGGGACCACAGCCTAGCGGGCGCTGCCCTCCATGTCCCCACCCTGCCCTGCCTCTCCTACCTGCCCAACCTGTCCCAGAGGCCTGGGGGTCCCAGGAGCTGCCGCTGGCCGCTCCTGCCCCTTAAACACCTTCTGGAAAGGAGAATGAACAGCCCCTTTGCTCAGTGCCCACCCCAGGCCTAGATTGGGGGGGGGCACCTCACTGTGACAGGCCCCTATCCCAGCCGTGAAGCTGGCTCGGGAAGTGTCAAGGCCCTGTGTTACAGATGGGAGAACAATCAGAGCAGGGTGGGGCAGGGCGGGGGGGGGGGGGGGGGAGCGGAGGATGTGGCCTGAGAGTGCGTGGCCCCAGCCAGGGCTTACCTGCACCTGGGCCCACGTCACAGCCCCTCTCCCACACACTCTCCTGCTTCCTCCCATTTTCACACACACCGCGTGTACCCGCATGCTCACAGTACACAAAAGCCATAGACACCCATGTACACTTGTACATTCTCACACTCACGTTCACACTCTCACCTGGACTTACACGCACGTTCATGCTCACTCTCACACTCCTACCCTCTCATGTTCACACACACTCGTGCACCAGAGTCCTGGGAAGCCCCGGAGGGAAGCACAGTCCCCGTTTTCTGCAGCGCCACGTTGGGTGGAGTCGCAGTTGCCCTCAGCACTGGTGGCTCTGCTGGGGGGAGGCATCTCGCAACTCTGAACTGACCTGGCCTTGCCCCTGTGCAAAACCCTCCGTGGCTCCCTGGGGCCCACGGCATCGGTGTGCAGTGCCCCCTCAGCCTTTGCAGGGAGCCCCTTGCCCTCCTGTCCAGCCCCCGCCCTCCTCCCACCCCCAAGCTCAGACCCCTGTCTGGAGCCCTTGCGGGGCTGTCCCCACCGCTGTGCGGGGCCAGGCTGTGCCCTCTGCTGGGGGCGCCAGCCCTGCTCTCCTGTCTCATGCCCTGTCTCCACACCCCCTCCCCCAGCAGCGCCTTCCTCACCACCCCCAGATTGTCGTCCCCCCCTTTTTTTAAGATTTTACTTATTTTTAGAGAGAGGGGAAAGGAGGGAAAAAGCGGGGGGAACATTGATCAGTTGCCTCTTGCTTGCCGCTAACTGGGGACCTGGCCCTGAGTAGGAATTGAACTAGCGACCTTTTGGTCTGCAGGCCTGCGCTCAGTCCACTGAGCCACACCAGCTGGGACACCGTCCACTCTAACTTGGGATGCTTTCCTCGGTTCCAACCTGAGAGGCCCTCCTTGCGCTCCCCTCCCTGCAGCCATGGCTCCTGGCTGGCGGGCATGCATTTGTTGGAATAAGTCTGGATGCTGCTAGATGTGGGCCACAGAATTAAGGCTGAATTTTTATTTTGCCAGTTTCTCGTGTGGTTTCTTGGTGCCTATTGCCGTTTCCCCCTCAACGGAGAAGCAGAGACCTCCGTTCCATCTGGTGTAGGCTTCCCAGGGACCCCAATGGTCCACGTGGCCGATTGCCCCCAGGAGATCCTGTGCCGGGAGATCAGGGCCAGAGGCTCCGGAAGGTTCCAGATGGTGCCCCACTCCAGCCAGCTGGCCCGCAGTCCACTGGGAAGGGACAGAAAGCGGAGAGGGAGAGCTCAAGTTGCCACACCCTGCATGAACTTGGGTGTTAACGGCACACGCACATCCCCGCCTCCACCCCAGAGGGAAGTTCCCTGTTACTCAGACCTAGTTTTCAACCCAGGACGGCGGAGTTCACTGTGCCTTGCTAAGCTTTACCTTCCTGCCGTTTCCTGGCGAACTGAGTCCCGTGTGGATGCAGAGAAATGTTTGTAAGTGCCGTCTTTGCAGACCTGCGTTCTGGGGACCGTCGCACCCGTCCCAGCTGGGACGGGGCGTGCCGGGCGTGCCCGACAGTCCTCCTGCTCTCCACGTCTGCAGCCTGAGCGAGCTGACTTTAAGAACGCTTACTGAGGGCTCCCTGGGAGCCGAGCTGGGCGAACAGGAGCTTGCTTAAGTCTCCGGGCAACCGCATGATGCCTCCCATTCCTACCTCTATGTGACAGCCAGGAAACTGAGGCACAGAGAGGCTCGGCAGCTTGCCCGGGTCACACAGCTGGGAATGGCAGTCCAGGGTTTGGACACAAGCAGTCTGGGCCCGAGTCCACCAGGGGAGCCACGGCCACGCAGCCTTGAATAGAGCAGGAACCGGGGGCTGGGCCCTTGGAGTCCAGGGCCGTGGCCTTGGGAGACAGAATGAGGAACGCTGTTCGGTTTCTGCCCCTGGTTCCTCACCCTGAGCTCCTAAAACCCTTGGAATTTCCTCAGTGATGGGATTGTCCTCGCTGTAATCAGAGGACTCTGGGTGTGCTTCTGGATGCTTTAGGGTGGGGACTGGTCCCCAGAAAGACTGTGATATGTGATTAGAAGCTTAGGCCTGTCTTCTGGGGAGGGGAGGGGAGGGGCTGGAGGAGTCCATGCTTGACCATGTCAACACAGATGCTGAGTTGTATCCTTTGTAATAAACCGACAAACACAACTGAAGTGTTTCCTGAGCTTTTCTAGCACATCGTTGAAGGAGGAGGGGTCATGGGAACCCCTGATTTGTAGCTGGTTGGGAGGCCTGGGACTTGGCGATTGGCGTGTGAAAGTGGGGCAGCCTCGCGGGACGCAGCCTTTGACCTGCGGGCTCTGCGCCGGCTCCAGGCTGTTAGTGCTGAGAGCTGGAGAGTCGCTGTTACAGAAACCCCGGCCAGGCTGTCAGAAGTGTTCCCAGGAGAGAAACTGGTTCCTGAAGGAGGGAGGGGGCCGGGGGAACCCCAAGGCTGTGGTTCTTGACCTCACAAAGGGCTGCTCAGGCTTCAGTGACCCGTCACGGATGTCCCTCTGTGTCACCTGTCACTCCTCTGGGATTTCTGCAGAGCGGTGGTGGCAGCAGCAACGAGGGGTCGAGCGGCAGAGGCCGCTGGGCCACAGAGACATCTAGCAGGGGCAGGCAAGAGGAGCCTGGAAGAATGGCCTTAAATCCTCCAGGCAGCCAGTGCCCAGCCTCGCTGCGACCTTGCAGGCAGCCGCCCTGCCTCTGCAGCAGGAAGGAGGCTGAGGGAAAACGGAGAAATTGAGGGGGTTTCTCCGAGGCATCTGCCCTCCAGGAGGACGCAGGCCACCGTCTACCTCATTGCCTTGGTGGTCCTTCCAGCTGTTGCTTCCAGAATATGCTCATTATCTTGCAATCTTTTCTCCACTTAATTCAGCTTCAGTTGTTAAGCTCCTAATGTGTGCTTACACGTGCGCTCAGAGTGGGGAGGAAGGAAGAGACCTGACCCTGGTCTCTGTCACCCAGTCATCTATTCATGCAGTTGAAACCCACCCCAGCCCCCAGGGCTCCAGGCGGCGTGTTAAACTTTAGGAAACTCCGGGTCTGGTTGAGAGAGACTCCTGGCTTATTCCTCCAACGGCCCAGACTCCCTGCTCCCTGCCAGGGATTAAACTGACTAGTTTGGTTACAGAATGCTCACAGCCAAGCAGGGAAGGACAGATGCATAAGCAACTCAAGTTTGTGGTGGAAAATGCCAGAAGAGAATGAAATACAAGGTGCTGTAGGAGCAGGCTCCCCGGAGGCTTTGAAAGTGCACTGGGGTTTTGAGGGATGTCTAGGAGTTTGTGAGGTAGAGAACAGAGGACGAAGTGTTTGAGACTGTGGAGGAGGGCTGTGTGGGACCTCTGGGAGAAATCTGAGCAGACCGGAGAATTAGGCAGGAGTGGGAGAGGTGGTAGAGCCGAGGCAGCGGCTGGCCCTGGGGAACATGCACTGTTGGGTCAGTGGTGGTGGACAGGGTGTGGCAGCAGGAGACGCCTAACTCTGACAGCCGCCCAGGGGCGGATCTGGTGTGATGGGAAATCAGCAGCCCTGCATACTTTTATGTTTTCAATGATTACTTTTTTTTTTGCATCAATCCTTTTTGCCCGGGGCACAGAACACAGAATGAAAACCGAGCCCTGAGTGGCGGGTCCAATAGAATTCTCTGCTCTGTATCTTCACTGTCCCGTGCAGTAGCCTCCAGCTCCGTGTGGCTCGTGTGACTGAGGAATGGAATTTTAAATTAATTAGTTTAACTTATGTATTTAATTTAAATCACCTCCTGTGGCTAGCAGCCACTGTACCGGGCAGCAAAGCTCTGGAGTGGAAGCAAAGCCGCCTCGCTGCCCCTGGCCGCTCCATACCTGTCTGGGGCTTTTGAACGGGGCTGAGGGGTTGTTCTCAACAAGGACCCCGCCCCCAGGAAGCTGGAGGCCCTTTTTCCCTACCCACCTCCATTCTTGGCAGGCTGCTCCTTGCCGTGGAAGGAGCCTGCCTCCAGGTGTCTCATGGATGGAGCACCCCATCCCCTCTCTGCAGGTGCTTAGAACAGGCTGCAGAAACCCCCAGGCAGAGACGGGTGACACACCAGCTCTCCAAGGAGCAGGGACCTTGCAGGAATCCGGCACCCGCCATGAGTCTCGCCTCTCCTGTGCAGGTGCTGAATGACCCTGTGCCCCCTTTAGAAGAGGGTGGACCCGCCCTGGCCATGTGGCTCAGTTGATTGGGCATCGTCCTGAAAACTGAAAGGTCGTGGGTTCCATTTGCAGTCAGGACACATGCCTGGGCTATGGGTCTGGTCCCTGGTGGGGGCCCTTATGCAAGGCAGCTCATCAATGCTTCTCTCCCCCATCAATGTTTCTCTGCCTCTCTTTCTCCCTCCCTCCCCCTCTCTCTAAAAAAAAAGAAAAGAGAAGAAAAGGACAGACCCTTCTCAGCTGTATCCCCACTGTGGTGGCTCAGACTCCCTCTGTCCTGGGGTGAATAGTGTTCCCCCCAAATTCACATCCACCCAGAAGCTCAGAATGTGGCCTTATTTAGAAATCGGGCCTTTGCAGATATAATCGAGGTAGGAGTTCGTGCTGGAGTGGAGTGGGCCCTAAATCCAAGACTGGGGCCCTTGTATGAAGAGGAGAGACACAGGCAAGGGAGAGGCCATGTGAAGATGGAGGCAGAGAGTGGGGTGATGGGGCCACAAGCCAAGGGACACCTGGAGCCCCAGGAGCTGGGAGAGGCAGAAAGGCTCCTCCCCGACCCCCAGAGCCTTCTGGGGGTATGTAGCCAATTTCAGACAAGAATGAATTTCTGTTGGTTGAAGCCCCAAGTCTGTGGCCCCGGGCAGCACCCAGAGGGCATGGTGGCGCTGACCGGTCTTTGGCCTGCCGTATGTCCCCTGGGGTCCCTGTGCCAGGTGTCAGCTGTGCCCCTGGGCCTGTGCTGAGCACTCCCAGAGGCTGGAGCTTCCCGGAGCACCTCATATTTCCACATTAGCTGGACAAGACCGTGTGCTAGAAATCTGCGGCAGCCTTTAGATGTTCACTCGGTGTGGCAAGGCTCTGATGCCGAAGGGGCTGACCTAGGAGCCAGGAGACCTGGAGTCTCCTCCAGCTGTGGCCATTCTGTCTGAGACTATTTATTAACTGCTAGGCCTTGGCCTTAGTTTGCTCATCTGTGAGAAGGGACTATGGGATAGGGCAGATGAGGTCTGCAGAAGCATTCATTCTAGAATCCTCCTTAGAGGCCTCGATTATGAACTTGACCTCCCAGGCCCAGGGCCAGCCCCCTAAGATGTCCAGCAGTGGGCTTCATGGACAGGAGGCAGGTGGCCTGGGCGATGGTGCTGAGGCTGTTGCCATGGTGACACTAGCCTGCTCCCTGGCCTACCCACCTCACCCACCAGCCCTTGCTGCCCTCTGGAGGATGCCAGGCGAGCCCGGCTGCTGCAGAGGGACGCGCTGAGTGGAGGTGGCCATGCGCCCAGTGGCCGCGGCGGCCGCAGCGGCTGCGCCGACTTGGGTCCCAGGGCTGGGCAGGCGCGGACTGCTGACACGCCGGCGCTGGCCCAGAGCTCTGTGTCCATCAATACAAGAGGAGGCTGTGCAGTAATAGCGTGGGGCCTGCCGGGCAATTGATTTAAATCATTTTATAGAGAACCTATGTAAAATAAAAAGCCTTTAATCACATTTGTATCCATTTCCAGGCTCAGTAAATCAATTTGCATTGAGCTGGGTGCCACGGCTACAGCTGATTAGCGTGCGTATATATGGTCGAATTAATGCCGGCCAAGTCTGCTGATGGGCGCAGCCATTAGCCCCCGCCTGCGCCTGGCTGCTCCCAGGGGTGGGGGCACCCCCGACCCTGACCACAGGGCAGGCTTCTCTCCTCCTCCCTCCATCCGCCTGGATACCCGCAGCCCTGCTCCAGGTGGTTCCTGTCGGTGCCAGGAGGAGGGGGAGCAGCTGGGCTCCACGTGCCTCCATCGTTCCAGGGGCAGCATTTTGCAGCTGGAAAGAGCTTTTTCAGCCACTTCTGTTGCTGCTTCCCCTGCCTGGTGCCTCCCTGGCCCCTCCACTCCTAGCAACGTTGGGTGGGCTGCCCCTGCCATGTTCACATGGGCAGCGGGCATTGATTGAGGCCACTTCTGGGTCTGTCCCTGGGGCCAGGAGACGGGACCCAGGATCCATTTGCTCCTTACCCAGTATTTGTGGAGCTCCCGGACCGTGGGAGCCAAGCAGATAGCAATCTGTGCCCTCAGGACAGACAGCGGACCAGCACACCGACAGAAGATGTGGGTGTTGGCGGATGTAGGTGTGGGGGCGGGGGCTGGGCTGCAGTTTTAGAAGAGAGTGGGTTGGGAAGGTGGCTTTGATCTGTGATTTGCGGGCTGCCAGGGAGCAAGCTAAGAAGCAGTCGTCGGGGGAAGGTGCTGTAGGCAGAGGTAATGGCAAGAGCAAAGGCTGGCTGCCAGACTGAGGGGAGCAGGCCAGCAACACGGGGCAGGTGAGGGCACGGGCTGGGTCACAGGTGTGACTGCTGTGCAGAGTGGGGTCTCCTAGGATGGGGCAGCGTGGTGCCCGGGGCCTACTCCATGTGCGGGATGAGCAGGGCAGAGAATTGGGGTGGGGGGCACGCTGGCACTCTGGGCCTGGCTGCCTGCAGCCTGGACAGTGTCTGTTGCTTGAGCAACGAAGTCCCTGGCTGTGTCTGCCACTCAGTGGTGACTGTGGCCTGTGGCCCATGTAGACAAGTGGTGCCTTCTGTCACCCTGCCTTTGTCCCCACCTGGGTCTCAGAGAGTGCTCTGTGTGCCCCAGCGCGGCTGGGCCATCTTTCTGCTTGCTGGGCACTGCCGATGTGTGGGGGAGCTGACCCCCCGGCAGGCAGCCAGACCTGGAGAGCTGGCTACCACCGGCTACCCAGTGCCACACCCCACCTCGGAGGCCACTGGAGCCAGGTGGGCTTGGGGAACTCTGGGATCTTGATGGCAAGTATATTTGATTCATAAATAAACTGAGTCTGACTGTTCAGTGAGTTTGCTGCTCCCTGGGAGCTGCTCAGACCGGCCTGTGCGTAGGCCTCTTTAGCCCTGTTTTCGGCACTTCGAAAGGTGTTCCCTGACCCAGCAGGCCCCACCCACTGAACCTAGTGGATGCCTCCCACTCCAGTCCTGCCTCTCAGATCAGTCCACCTCTGCCTTACCTCCCTGGCCTTTCCCAGGAATCCCCTCAACAAGGACAGGTTCAATGAATGCACACCTGGTGCTTAGGAAATGCTGCCGCTCTTCTCAAGGCCTTGCCCCTATTAACTCTTGTAATACGCACAACAGTTGCATAAGGCAAGTACTTTTATAGCTCCATTTTACAGATGGGAAACAGGCCCAGAGAGGTTCAGCAACTTACCTAAGACTGCAAAGCTCAACAGCGGCAGAGCTGGGTTTGAGCCCCAGTAGTTCCCAGGTGCCATGCCCTCTACGCCCTGCCAGGCTGCCTCAGAGGGGAAGCTCACTTGGGCATCTTTCATCCTGGAGGGATTTGTCTCCAAAGCATTATGACATGTGATCTCACAACACCTTTCTGAGATTGCCTGGCCTGGTCCTCGACCCCGATTACGCTCGTTTATTCTCTCAGTGTTTGTCGAGCACCTGCGGTGCGCCAGGCTCTGCGCCCGGAGCTGGGGACACAGCAAGGATCCAGGTAGATGCCCGCCCTGAAGGAACTTATGGTATGCGTGTGAGAGAGAGACAGGAAACACACTGACAATAAGCGATAGATAATGCATTAAAAAGAAAAATGCAGCCAAGTCAGGGGCTAATGTCGATGCATGGGCAGGGGAGGCCTGTGTGGAGGCAACTTGAGCAGAGGCCTGGAGCCACTGAACCCCGTGGTGCCCAGGAAGAGAGCTCCAGGGAGCTCGGGCAGCGTGTGGAAGGGCCCGAGGCAGGCCTTTCCCTCAGCATGTTCCCAGCAAGCCTGGCTTGAGGTTTCAGACACGGTTGGTTTCCTAGGGCTGCCAGAGCAAATTACCCCAAACTGTCCATTCTCTCACAGTTCCGGAGGCCAGAAGTTCGAGAGCAGGCCCGCGCTTCCTTTGAAGGCTCTAGGAATGGGATCTGTCCTTGCTCCTCCCAGCTTCTGGTGGGCATGGGCAGCCCTTGTGTTCCTCAGCGTGCATCGCTGCAGTCTCTGCTTCTGCCCATGGCCGTCTCCTTAAAAGGACACCAGGCATATTGGATTAAGGGCCCCCCCCAGCCAAGTGCGACCTCATCCTAACTAATTAGTGGTACGTCGGAAAAGACTCTATTTCCAAATAAGGTCACATTCTGAGGTTCTGGGTGGACGTGAACTTGGGGGAAAGCCACTCTTCACCCCGTCCTAGAGCCTCTCATTTGCTGGTGAGGAAACAGAGCACGGGCGGGTGGGCAAGGAGGTTCCAGGCCTGGCTCTCCGCATCGCCTGCCTGGAAACGGGGAGGTGGTAGAGAAGCTCAGCCTGGCTTGGTTGAGTCCGGGTCAGGCCGGCAGCCTTCCTCTGGGCCATGATCATGCTGGACTCTTCACAGCTCCGCGTTGTTTAGAATGTGGGCCACTCCGGTGATCTGTGGCCCTGTAGGCCAAGGGAGGGAAAAGACCTGGCATGATAGTGGCCGGTGTTCCCAAAAGCTGTTAGCCATCACCCAGCTAATTAGGGAGAATCTCCCCCATGCGGTCTGAGGCAGAGGGGTGCCACCGGCAAGGAGAGAACCTGGAGCGGTGCAGGCCCCGCCCTGGTCCTGGCCACCCGACCCGTAGGGGGTTGCTCAAACCCTCAGGGCTCCTGGAGGCTGTGCTCCCAGCTGCCTGTCCCACTGGGTGCTGGCGCGCAAATGAGACCGTGCTTGGAACGCTTTAAATTGGCCAGAGGGTGTTAAGGCCTAATCAAGGCTTCTGGGAGGCCGGGGGAGGGGCGGCTTGTCCTGCTGGAAAGGAGCCCAGAGCCCGGAGACCTGGAGTAATTCTTTCAAGGGCCCTGAGTCCCAGATTCCTCATTTGTCAAGAGCCACAGACAGTACCTACCTCCAAGCCGCATCGGGTGGCCCCGGTGAATCGACCGATCTCCTGGAGGCCAGAGCTGGGCCCCTGTGCGGAATACAGCCCCAAGCTTGTGTCTGGGTGGGGGCGAGTGAGGGCATGGGCCAGAGCAGGGGTCTGCTGCTTCATTTCCCTGGGGGCCGGGCCCACAATGACAGTGACTTGACCCCGCTCGCTAGAGGTGAAAGGTCCCCACTTTGCAGCCAGCGGTAATTCCCAGAGCCATCCATCTCCCGCCTCCCCTCACCCCTGAGTGCCATCATGGGGATGAGTGATGGGCGCCTCTTGAGGGCCCAGGCCGGGCTTTGCTACAACAGGTTTATGCCGTGTGAGTGATGGCGTTTGCACCGCTGCCGCCGGGCGCCACGGGGACGGGCAGTGCCGGGGATGAGACTTCACAGAGCGCACGGCAATAAATACCTAGAGCAGCTTCCAGAGAGAGAGCCATTACCAGGCCACAGACCACCAAAGGGCCCTGGTGGGGCAGGGGCACTGGAGTTGGGCAGGCCGGCCCTGGGCTCTGTGCGAGTCAGCAGCCGCGGGCTGGGGCAGAGGGTGACGCTGTGGGCAATTTGTGCCGGTCCCGGGCAGAAATGGAATTGGGGAGAAATGGATTTATTTGGAGGAGAGCTGGGAGCGTGCCGTCACAGCAAATAGCAGCACCAGAGTGTTTAAAGGATTCTGAACCTGTAACTCAAGGCCAGGTTCCCTGGAGGGTGTGTGAGTGGCTGGCTGCAGGAGAGGGAGGGAGGGCGGGAGCGAGGAGAAGCTGATGCTCACGAACTCGGGACAGCACGGCTGGAAACATCCCTCACTTACCGTCGCCTGTGGGCCTCGCTTAGGCGACCTGCCTGGGCCTGCTGAGCGTGTCAGCTGTGAGTGTGGTTCTGGCGTCAAACCCCCTTCCTTGTCTACCTCCTGTGGTTTGTGTCGGAGACGTGTTGCAGCAGGGGCTCTGGCATGTCTGCGTGGCTGAAGCTGTGTGGCCTGAACCAGAGGCCTCAGCCCTGGACCTCAGTTTCCTCATCTGTCAAATGGGGCTGTGGAGCTCTTCAGCAGGATGTGGATGGTTAGAACAGACAAGGTCCTGTGCGCAGCTTCTTTGGTCCGGTGCTCCTAGAAGGCACCTTGTGGTTACTTTTGATCAGTATTTCTAACTTAAACATATTTTTCCTAATGCAACAGAGCGGGAGCCTTGTACTTCTGGGAGGCAGGGTGGTGTAGTGGGTAACACCCCCACTTCTCAACTTGTATCTTCATCACAGCTACAAAGCCCCAGTAACTCAGTAAGGTCCCGGTCACAGGTTCTAGGGGTCGGCACATGGGCACAGCACACGGCCTGGTCTCGGCACCAGTGTGGCGACCTTTTTTAGGCCTCGTGCCTCCCTGTGAGGGTGCTGCTCTGGCTATCCCCATTTCGCAGATGTGGAAACTAAGGCCCAGGGAGCTTATTTCACTTTTGCCTAAAGTCTCATAGCTGGGAGGTGAGGAGGCTGGTGCCCTGTGCTCTGGAGTCATGCTCCTGACTGCCGTGTCTCTCTGCAGCTCAGGGTTGCCACACTTAAGTGGGCAGGGGTGGGGGGCAGGGTACCTTGGCTCAGAAACAAAGGGACACATGGGCAGGGACTGTGCCAGGCAGTGGGGGAAGGGAGACCTGTTGGGTAACTTGCAGGGGTGGGGGTCACAGTGCCTACCCACCCTGCTTGCCTTGCAGACAGTGCTTCCCCTCGTGGGGTCTACCCAGCTACTACATAGCTCTGACCTCACTTCTGCAGCACAACCTGGGCCGTGGTCTTTGTTTCCTCACCTGCAACCCCAGCATGCCCATATAGATGTGTGTACACATGCATGTGCAGGCAGATGCACGTGCACAGAGACACGTGTACATGCGTGTGCACATGTGGGTACACACATGCAGTAGGCACATGTGCACACACCCATTACACGTACACACACAGATGTGAGCCCGAGGGCAGGAGCATGGGTTTGCCAGCTGGTTGCACCCTCGCCAGCTCTCGCACCTGGTGACGATCAGGAACTCACCCGAGGCAGGGAAGGCTGCCCGGCCGGGCGAGGTGCCCTGTGGGACACTTCCACCTCTCAAGCCTTGAGAAGCCCTTTGTGTTTTCAGCCTGGCTGTTCCAGCTGCCAGGTGTTACCGAAATAGCAGCAGGAGCCTTGCAGTGGTGACAGTGGCAGCATACGTCCCGGCAGGGTCCAGAGCCATGGCCCTCTTTGGTTGGGGCAGTCCAGGAGAGGGAGGCCATGCAGCTGGCCAGGGATGCAGGAGGGCCTTGGTCATGCCTCATTGTAGTTCCAGCTGAAGGGGCAGCTATCCGACCCAGCCACTGTGAGGCAGAGGGTTCATGTGGTTAGCACACGCCCTTGCTTGGGTGATGGGGTGGGGAGCGGCAGGTATTGCAAAGGCAGGGAGAGAAAACACCGGCAGGAGCTTGAGCGATTGGAAGCTTGACGTGAGGGGGTAGATGGACGGGTTTGGGGAGTCAGAGTGACCTGCACTTGGTGGAGAGGGGAGGACAGGCTTTTCGAGAAGGAGCCAAGGCCTGGTGGGATAGGTGGGAGGCACTACAGGGTTTTGAGCAGGGAGGGACGCACCCTTTTTGAGCCCGTGTACAGTGGGCCTGGGATATGTTGGGCTGTAGCTCCTGAGAGACAGGCCTGGACAGGTGAGGTGGGCGTGGCGAAGGTGGGGAAAGCTGACTGCAGGACGCTCAGAACTGGCATCGGTGAGAGCATGCCAGCTGTCCGTCACAGAGCGGGATTCACACAGGTTGGGAAAAAATCTTTTTTCCTTTTGACCTCAGATCTGGTGAGAACGATGGTGTGGAGTTCTCATTTTGTTCAGTTTCCTGGAAAATATTTTTTAAACGCAGTTTAACATGAATATATTTAATAAAACCGCGGAACTAAACCGGTGGTAAATTTTGTTCCATGTATTTTGCCACCATTAAAAATAATTTTTACAAAGTTCACCTAAGTATGCATTTAAAGCCACCCTCCCACCCTAGCCTCATTTTTTGCCTGCTAACTCAACCCTCCAAATGGAAAGCAATAGCACGCATTGCTGGCACAGTTGCAGAGAAGCGGACAGACCGCTAGAACCTGGCAGCAGGCTCTTCACTGGAAGAGTCTCTTTGGAAAAGCACACGGCAGGTTGTAGCCAGCTACGTGCAGCTTCTCCTTCTCTTGGAGCCTAGAAATCGCATGCTGGGGTTTATTCTAAGGAAGTAAGTCAGAAATAACAAACACACAAGAAAACAGCAGATATGAAGATGTGGTATTGCTGCAGGGGAACCGTCAGCCATGGGTACTGATCTTAGCAAGGCAGAGTATCAGGGCATCGAGACAATAATTCCAGAGACTTATTGGAATAATTTTCCAATAAAATCTCAGGCTGCCAGGTGCACAGGGCGGTCCTCATAGCCTAGGAAAAGGTGGGTTCTCTTTTCTCCTTCTGCCCTTCCGCAGAAGGGAGAAACAAATGGAAATGTGTTTTGTAGTTCACGTGGGTTCCCTGAAAAGCTCCAGAGAAGTGATAAACAGATCTTTGCATCCTGGTGCTGGCTAATTTGTTTTCAATAGGTTTCAATCAATTACGTGGGGTCCTTGGGAAGGGGAAGTGTACCAGTAATTGGCTAAAATAAATCACTCAGCACTTCAAAAGCAGCTCTCCTCTGAGATGCAAGCAGCCCAGCCTTCGATTCTTAATAAACAGACGCGTTTGTCCCCACCCTCCGGGGCCCTGGGGGTGCAGCAGGAGGGGCACTGGGTGGCAGTGATGGATTTGGCCACCCCACAGAGGTCACCTGAGTCTGGCGTGCCCATCCTCCTCCTGCGTCCTCACAGGGGTGTCCTGGGGCTGCATAACAAAGTGCCAGACCTGGGGGCTTGCACAGCAGAAATCTCTCAGTTTTGGAGGGCAGAGGTCCGAGGTCAGGGGTCGGCAGGGCCTCCTCCCTCTGAAGCCTCCAGGAGGATCCTTCTTGCTTCTTCCAGCTCCTGGTGGCGGGCGGCCATCCGTGGTGTTCTTGGTTTCTGGCCACACCCCTCAGGTCTCTGCCTCTGTTGTCACATGGCCTTCTCCTTGTGTATGTCTGTCTGAGTCTCTTCTAAGGGCCCACCTCTTCTCAGCTCACATCTTAATCACGTCTGTGAAGGCCCTATTTCCAAGCAAGGCCACGTTCAGAGATACTGGGGTTCAGGCTTCTGCATATTTCCAGGGGACACATTCAGCCCACCACCCCCTTTTTGGCTGAGGGCCTCGAGGGCAGGCTGCCTGCTGACTTATGCCATGTCCCCTGTGTGTGGGTGGGAATAGGACCCCCTCCCCAGCCTGGTGCTCCAGGAACGTGTGGCCCTGCCTTCTCCTCTCCTTCTGCCTTTGGAAATTTGGTCCCTTCAGATGAGTAGTTTTATTTTCTGGGTTTCCACTGGGCTCTGGCAAAGCTCTTCTCTGGGGCCCAGGGTTGGGCATGAGGGAAGCGGGGGGTGGGAAAGGGACTGAGGGTCAGTGGGGCGACTCCCACCGCAGGTCCCGCTCAGTGTTCATAAAAATCACCTGTGAGCTGAGTGGATGCACCACATGCCTGGAGAGAAGCTCAGCAGGGAGTTCTCTCTGGCAGGAAGATCCCAGGAGGTGGGAGAAGGACTGAAGTGGGAGGTGGCTCAGTGGGGAACAGTGGGGAGGGTGTGTGTACCCTGCAGACACTGAGCCTGAGGGAAGGCAGCTGCAGCAGGGTAAACTGAGACCGCAGCCCCTAGCCCGGGGCAGCCAGAGGGGAAGATAAGCATGTGGGGTTGGGGGCTGAGGCCTGGGGTTCAGAACAGGCGCACTGAAGCCTTACGCCCTGTGGGCATGAGGACCTGGATATGCATCATCAACTTGGGCCTTGGCAGCCGCCCCAGAGGTCGCCCTAACCCTTCCCGACTTCCTGGGATAAGGGAACCAATACTGGCATCTGGCCCATGTTTCCCAGCATTCCACGCGTTTTCAGTTCATGGGCTCCTGCAAATCACTTCTCTGTGTAGCCAGAAGTAGGATTTTCCCCATTTTACAGATGAGGAAAATTGAGGCTCTTCAGGATCCCGGCACTTGACATCCAAGCAGAGAGCCATCTGGCCCCCCACGCCTGCTATGGCTGACTGTAGTACCTGCTGAGGCAGAGAGAGGGTCCCAGGGAAACTGGCCGTCCGTGCAGTCGGCCGGCACTGCAGCTGGCCAGAGCCGAGGCTTCCAGGTTGTGGTCTGGTTCTCAGCCTGTCTGCTGTCCTGTGGGTCCTCTGCTCTCAAGGTCATGTGTCAGCCTCACACTCTAAAAGAAGTTGGGGAAGGAAGGCTCAATGGTCAGAGGTGAGGCCGGCCCTGACCCACAACGAAGTCACACACCTGGGGTGTTTGTGGAGCAGTGGAGGGCCACCTCCAGCCTGTCCGTGGGGGTCTCCTTGACGCTTAAACAAGATCAAGAGAGACAGGCGGTGGCTCTGGGGGAATGAGACCACAAGTGGAGTGATAAAGAACCACTCATTCCAAGACAGGCCAGGCCTGAGTCCTCCTGGAAGGCAAGGACAAGCTGGGACGAACACCAGAACGTGGTCTTGGGTGGCGGTGAGGATTTTCAGAGGGAAGAGGAAGGCTGCAGGGATGGGCCGAGCGACAGGGTAAAAAGGTCAGGGAAAGTCCCCCCAGAGAAGACACCAGCTGGCACCAGACAGACAGGCAGGAAGCCGAGTTGGCCTGGGGTGGGGGGGGTCGCCGTGGTAGTGGGAGCAGGGCGTGTGGAGTCTTCTCTTCGGGGGGCCTGGCGGAGCAGCCAGGCGTGGAAACCACTGGCTGAGGGGCTGTGCACACTTCTGCAGCCAGGACTCTCTCTTCCCTGTGGCGTCCTCTGACACTGATGTGTCACTCGTTTTTGTCACCACGTTGCCTGCCAGCGTGACCTGGGGCGGGAGGCAGCCCCCAGCTGGAAAGGGCACGGGCAGGCATGGTGCCCGCTGCCCCGCTGCTCTGCCCTGCTCGCCCCTCGCGGTGGCCGTCTAATGCACGGCCGCACTCCCTGAAGGAGCTCAGCCCCTGCTCCGAGCCGGGTCAGAGCCCCCGTGAAATTACAGCTGTAAGACACGGCGAGGGGGAGCGGGGCCTCTCGCCCTGCCTGTAATTATAGCCCGCAAAGTGCAGCTTGCCGCAGTCCAATTAATTAAACAAGGCAGCGACCCAAATTATGATCCCTTGCCTCGTACTGAGCAGTATTTTTAACCTTAACTGTCGCGGCTGAGCTTAAATTTCCTATCTGGACAGAGGTGTCACCCGCGGGAGGAGTGGTGTTGAGCTGAGCCTCGCAGGTGACAGACCCTGTAATTAGAAACTGTAGTGTCCCCGAGACTGGTCTTTAAAGCTGTCAGGAGCCAAACGGCCGTCATTTGATACAAGACTATCATTACCCATGAACCTATTAGCTGCAGGTAAATAACATATTATGCCAGAGACAGAAAGCAGGCAGTTTGGGGAATTCACTGACACTTATTAGGACCAGCAGCGCGAAAGATGGATGGTCATCTTCCCTATCCCTTCATTAAGCGGCAGGGTCAGGTGTGGCTGTGGTCTCAGAAGGGAGCCTAGGCTGCTGACCCTGCAGAAGTGCTGCGTCCTTCCTTCACAGCAGCCCCTGCCTTCGACCACGCGGCCTGTGCGCATCCTCCAGCCTGTGGGTAACACTGGTCCCGACAGGGCGGGAGGGCTTGGGAGGCCTGCTGTGTGCGAACCCCTGGGCTGGAGGGGGTGGTGGGCGAGGCAGACACCGAGCTCAGCAAACGGCATCTCCACAGGAAGGGACCCGGATCCTCCTTGGGGGGGCCATCCTCATGCCTGGGCTCTGAAGGGCGGGTGGTAGAAGTGCACCTGACAGTTTGTAAAACCTATTTGACCAAGTGCGTCCAAGCGGCCTGATGCCCTTCTTTTCCCTTTCCTCGTGCAATTGTAAAGCCAGCTTTGGAAAGGCTTTCGGAGGCCCTGGGGGCCTGGTTTCCCAAAGTGCGAGGTGAAGACCAGCCCTGACCACAAGGCGCGTCATCAGACTGGCAGCGACTGGACTGCGTCGTGAGGTGCCCGGGAGAATGTAGTCAGCACGTGAAGCCCACGCGTGGGGTCTCGGGTGTCTGGGCTCAGGATGAGCCACTTGTGGCTCCTGAGCACTTAAAATGTGGCCAGTGCGACCCAGGAGCTGAATTTTTCATTTTATTTCCTTTTAGTATTTTAATGTATTAAATCGCCGCAGCTCCGTGGGGATGTGGGGGAGGAAGCAGCCCCGCTGTGTGGACATGGAGGGAGGGCTTGGCAGATGGCTGGGGTCTACGCTCAGCCCAGAGGGATAAGGTGGGCCTCACCAGAGGAATGGGGGGGGTTACTCCAGGAAAAGGAGGCAAGACCATCAAAGGAGGGACTGGGCAGGGCAGGGCCCACTGGGCGTCAGGGAGACTGCTGGAGTGGCCAGCATAGAGTAGGGAGGGAAGAATGGAACAGGAGGTTGGCCTGGGTGGGAAAAGCCTGGAGCACCATTCCCAGGGCCCTGGTGTTTTCCTGTAGGAGGGAATAATTGATGTCAATGCGGATTTGAGCCTGGGGCGGTGGTGGTGGGCCAGGAATACTGACGATGACCACTAACGTTTATTAGCCGTGTGCCTGGCACTGTGCTACGTCTTTGGGTGGCACATCATTCATTCGCTCACTCACCAGCTCTCCGGGGAACCTTGCTACCTCCGGGAGAGGCAAGCAGAGGCGGCTTTGCTGTCCCGAGCCCAACGGCTCGGTGAGGGAAGCAGCAGAAGCCCCGCCTCCACGCTGCCTCCCGTTCCCTGCCCTCCACGCATGCCCAGGTGTCTGGGGCCAATGCCCCCTCCCTCCAGAGTCACAGACCAGATCTGCATGCACACTGTCCCCCAAGCTTAGAACCCACAGCCCTGTGGGCCGGGAGGCTCTCCTTCCTTCCCTAGGGGGTGCCTGTGTGGGGGCTGCAGTTTGTGAGAGCATGTCGTGGTGACTTATTTGGCCGGCCTGGCTGTCTGGCTGGGAAGATCCATCAGCCGGCGTCCTCGACGCTCGCCAGCCTGAACCACGTTTTAATTTGCCAGTCTGTGGGTTTCCTATACACGTATTCATCTATATTTGTGTCAGGCGAGATTGCTTTTGTCTTCCTCTGCCTGCTAATAAATCCCTCTGTAGATCTCTGGCCTCCGCATTCCACTTACTTGGTATCCGGTTTGGAAATGGAGTTGGGGGTTGTGGTGACTCCAAGGGAAAACAACTCCAGGAGCCAAACCCTGGCCATCTCTCTTCCCCCCACTTCTGAGGCCGCTGGGCATGGCTGGGCTCCCCAATGCGGGCCACGGGGCTACTGCAGCTCACCAGAGGCCTGCTGTGCACTTGGCCAGGGCCGCCATAGCCGAGTGCCCGGGCCAGGCGGCTGAAACAACACAGGTTTATTTTCTCACAGTCCCGGAAGCTGGAAGTCTGAGATCAAGGTGTTGGCAGGGTCGGTTTCTTCTGAGGCCTTTCCTTGATTGAATCGGAGCCCCTCCGATGACCTCATTTACCTTAACTGCCTCTTTAAAGGCCCATCTCCAAATACAGCCACATTCTGAGGTACTGGGGGTTAGGACTTCAACTTAGGGATTTTAGGGGAACACAATTCGGCTCATAATAGGAGCTGTTTTTTTTCCGTTGCGTTTGAACTGTGGTAGTCATCAGAAACGTGGACAGACGTGTCCTCCCCGTGTGTGCTTACAAGCTGAACTCACTGTATAACCAGCACCAAAATAAGAAACAGAGCCTGGTCAGCTCCCACAAGCCCCCTTGGGCCCCGTGCTGGTCAGCCACTGTCCCCCTGGGGCAGTCACTGCCCCAATTTCTAATCCCATGAGGTCAGTTTTTAGAACTAGTTGATGTTCCAAAGTGACATATTCTGGGGGGCTCCTGCCTAATCACTGCCCCACTCCAGCATCACCAGGGGCAAGAAGGGAAGATGCAGGGACAGCTCAGGCCGGGAGATACGCAGTCTGGAGGATTTGCTGGTGGGCTGCCTGCAGGAGGAGGCATGGTCCAGTTGTTCCCTCGACTGGTCCCTGAGCGTGCCTCAGGGCAGGGTCGACGGCTGAGTCCTCCTGTGGGCTGCTCCCCAGACAGATGGCAACTTAGCCAGAAACAGGGGCATGAAGCAGAGACGTCGCCCTGTACACTTGATGTGCTGAGGCAAGTTGATTTCTTGGTTTGTTTTCATCCACAGTGAAATTTGCAGGCACTTAATAGAGCTTTTGTCTTTTACCTGCATCCTGGCACCCCTGAACTCAACATTCAGAACGTTCGTAGACGTCTCTGTGCCCTGCCTTGTGTCGGGTCCTTTGGGGAATACTGCACATGTTGGGTCCGTGGCCTCAGGGAGCTGACACCTGGAGTGTGAGGCCGGGACAGGCACGTGCCGCGTGCTGGCTGGTTGGAGCACATCAGACCTGACGGTGGGGGCTGGATGGGGGGAAGGTGGCCACAGCAGGGGGTGGGGGCTCAAGCTGGGACCTGAAGGAAAGGGGACTGGGATGGCCTCCGGGGAGAAGAGCAGGCTCGCTGGGGGAGGGGTGCAGCGCGGACAAAGGCTGGGAGGCTGGCTCAGCAGGGCTTTCAAGGTGAGGAGTGTGGCCTGCCCATGTGCTGGGAGCCAGGGTGTTCATGGGCACACGTGGAAACGAAGCTGGCTAACTGGTTGGATCTGTGCCGTGGACAAATTTGAAAGCTGGACGTTGGGCAGAAATACGGGGAGTTCTGGTTCTAGGGAGCTTGTGCTGCTGGGACTCTGAAGGCCCTGAGCCTGCCTGGGCCTCACTCACAACCCAGGGCAGTGGGTGGCTGGGTGACCCCCTGTCGTGTTCATCTCAGGAGCCCAGAGCTCCAGAGGCCAGGATGCCCAGAATCACAGTGAACAGGGCAGGCCCATGTCACCAAGGAGGAGGCCGAGGGCCTCTCCGGGCCATTGTAAGCCCCGCGAACCTCCTGTAAGGGGCCCCCTTCCTCGGTGCCGGTCCCTGGCTGCTCCCAGACTCTGAGCCCTGCAGCCCAGGTCTGAGAGTCACTTGGCTGGTTTTGTACCCTGACGTCATCTTACCTGATGTTGAGTGGGCACCTAGTAACTGTGGAATTCCACTGAACTGAGAAATGAGAAGGCTCCATCTAAGGTAGAACAATGGCAGACTGGCCAGGCTGCGGGGGGTGGGGGCCCACTGCTAGCCTGCCACCTCTGCCACCTGTCTGCCCCCCGCCCCCAACACACACACACACATACAGCTTGCGGTGAGCCTCCTTCACAAGGACCCCTGTGAGGGCCAGCCCCTCCTCCCCACTCAGACTGCAGGAGGCTTTGAGGTGTTAGGATTTGAGCCCCCCAGCCCCCACATCCAGATTGCCCTCCTGATCTCTCTATCCCCTGCAGACGGTCTCTCTGACAGAACCTGACAAGAGCCATTTCCAAGATGGATTGATTCAATTTAGCACAAATTTTTGCTGGATTTGGTGACGTATGGCTCCCTGTTGGAACCGCATCGAATGTGACTCCAAAGAGAGAGGGTTTATTAGGCCAGGCAGTGCTGAGCAGGTGGGGCCCGGGGGAGGGGGGCGCTGAGCGCCTCCAGTGTGGCCACCGCCTTGTGTGCTTGTGCTGGGGTCCCCTGGGGTCCCCCCTGCCCCCCAGCCCTCCTGTCATTAGGGGGCCACTCAGCCCTGCTCAGAGGGAGGTGCCTGTGAGCTGGCTTTCATTGTACTCCAGGGCCTGAATTTCCATTTTATTCCCAGAAGCAAAGTTTTGCTATTGCTGAGGACTCCACCATAGGAGACCCAGAGCTAAAGACTTCTTCCCTTGGGCTGATAAATTCTTAATGGAGTTGCAGCTCCGACAGGCACAGAGCTTGCCCAGACTCACCCCAGCCGAAACCAGGGCCCCGGTTACGTGTGCATGTCTGTGTGCACAGCCTGCCTGGAAGGGCACAGCACCACGGCGGGCAGCCTTGCTTGGTGCCCGGAGCTGGATCCTCACAATGGCGGGGGGCTGCCTCTGATGGTCACTGCTGGAAGGAAACACTAGATGTGGGGGGAACCCAGCCTTAGTCAGGGACATGGGACCCCAAGTGTGGGTGCCCTCCCACCAGGGAAGCAAAAGTCAAAGTCACAGCGGGAACTACAAAGCCCTTTGTGAGCTCCCCCCCACCAAAGCCTCCTACTCCCTCCCTCTGCAGCCCCCTCTGAGCCCCCTTCACCTGCTTCAGTCCAGCCATGCCAGCCTCCGCTGTTCTGTGGACCCTCTGGGCACCCACCCAGCCTCGGGGCCTGTGCTCCTGCTGTCCTGTCCAGAATGTTCTCCCCGAGGTCTCCACTGCTCACACCCCTGGCTCCATCAGGCTTTGTTCGAAAGTCAGCTGCTCCATGAGGTCCAGCACGCAGACCTTGAACACCGAAGTCCTCTCCTGGCTCCTTATGGGTTTCCCTTTGTATTGATCGCTCTTTAGTCACGTACATGTGTGAGCTCCGTGAAGACGGGTAGCTCCGTTCTCCTTTCTGCCATGTCCCCAGCGCCCAGGACAATGTCTGGAACTCCGAAAGTGTCAGGCAGAGGAAGGATTTGCTGGATGAGTGACTGGCTTCTCTGGCCGTCTTTGCTGGATGTAAAGAAGCAGGAACCTGTCTTGATTCCACCCCCCTCCCTGTGTGCAACAGGCTGGAAAGTGGCCCCCGGAGCACATCCATGTCCTAGTGCCAGCAACCTGTGAATGCGACCTGATGCAGGAAAGGGGCTTTGGCGGATGTGATTAAGGACTGTGAGATGAGGTCACCCTGGGTGATCCAGGTGGGCCTGAAGTGTCATCACAAGTGTCCCCATAAGAGCGGCAGAGAGAGCTCTGAGACGCAGGTGGAGGAGGCCCCATGACCACCGCGGCAGAGACTGGAGGGAGGTGTTCCGGAGCCAGGGAGCACCTGCAGCCCCTGGGAGCTGGGAGAATCAAGGATGGACCCTCTCCCAGAGCCTCCATAGGGACCACAGCCCTGCCCACACCTGGATTTCACCCCAGGGACACTGATTTCCAACTTCTGGCCTCCAGAACCGTGAGGGAATAAATCCGTACTGACGCAGCCCGTCAAGCCCGGGGCTGTGTGTCGTGGGGGCCGCTGCAAGCTAACGCGGCGCCTGGCACCAGTGAGTACAGCAGAGATGAGCTCCAGCATCAGGGCGGGGCCCGGCGGGTGGTGTGGGCGTCGCCCTCGCGAAGCGGCTGAGTCGGGGTCTCTCTGAGTCCCGAAGCTGCGGACGGGGGTGGTGTCTGGGGGCGGGTGGTGGAGAGGGTGGACATGAACTGTGGGTGGGAGAGGAGGGGAGAAAATGCACCCAGATGCAAGGCACCTGCAGGGAGCACTGTCCCGCATGCCCCCAACCTGGCTCTGCTCCATCGTGAGGATCGTTGAACCTCAGCCATAAAGCAAGGGTGCAGGAGGGTCTCACTCAGCCCTGGGGTCACCCTGGAGCTCAGCAGGGCCCCTCAAAACTGAGCTTGGGCCTTGAGCCACATTCCTGTGGCCCAGAGGGAACAGAGTGGCTGATCAGGAAGGAACCAGAGCAGGTGATAGGGCCTGGTGAATGAGGGAGGGCAGCATCCAGCATGGCGGCCTGAGTCTTCCAGGAGGGACCCAGCCCTGTCCCTTCCGGCCGAGGGCTGAGGGAGCCTGGTGATGATTTCCCCACATCCTTGCCATCGCCATTTGTCTGCCTGGTTGGAACCCCAAGCTTCAAAGAGCCAATGTGCTAATCCAGCCCCTTCTCAGTATTTTGTGGGGGGACTGCGTTTGATATGTGTGGTGTTTCCTCCCTCTCTTTTGAGGCAAATGGCTGATTGATTGCTTTTCATCTTCTACTTTGAGTAGCTGTAAGAGCTACTTTATATAAACATCAATTACCAGTGCGTAATAAATTAGGGTCCCTCACACCACACGCATTAGAGTCCAGCCCGATATCAAAGTGCTCCCATCACCGGGGACGGGGTGGGTGGGGGATGATTAGCCGTGTGATGCTGGCAGACACTCAATGCTAATTTAATTGCAAATCTTGCAGGAAGGTGGAGGACAGAGGGACCCCAAGCTCACCTATGCCCTTTGAGCTTGGGGACAGTTGGGCAGGTTGCTGGCCAGGGCCTTCAGAAAGTCCATCCCACCCTTCCCACCCTAAATCCCAGCATTTGGCATGGGAGTGGCCTTGGGGACCTCTGGAAACCTTGGAAACACCTGTGTGCCCTGGCTGTCTGCTTTCTCAGGGCAAAGCAGTTGTATTTCTATAAAATTGGTCTCCTTTCTCCTCCTTCTCCTGCTCCTCATCCTGAACTCATCCCCAGGTGTCCCCGTGCCTCCCTTCAGTGGGCATCTTCTTCCCTTGTCTTCCTAGCTTGTAGAAAGACCTGGGGGCACCTCAGCCTCACTTGTCCTCCAGGACACAGAAGGACCTTCCTTCCCTGCGTGCACTATAGCTGTCCTGCCCTGGCGCTCTCCACGGCTTGTTCTCGGAGGCACCCAGGGTGCCCGTCCCAGGTGGGGTAGGGGCTGCAGAGGGGTTGGCCTCATTCTCTACCAAGCTTACAACCCCCCACCCCACACAGTGGGGTAAAACACAGGTCTTGGAGAGGGCCTGGAATCTGCATGTCTGCTCCCAGGTGATGCTGATGTGTGGGGACCCCACTTTGAGAACCAACACATGTTGGAATCCCTGGGTGCTCCCTAAAAAACAAAAGATCCTCAAGGTCCAAAGGTGATTCTGGGGAGGGTGTGGCCAGGGCTACCAAGCGCCCTGGAGAGCTGTGGTCCCGGAGAAAGGCAGAGCTCGCCTCGGGTGCCAGGCCAGGGCCTCTGCTCCAGACACCTCCTCCCAGGATCCTCTGCCCACCTCGTGCCCCAGCCCTGCTCGCTTCCTCTCCCCTCTCCCCCACGCAGGCCACCACTCTGGCCAAGAGCCCCTAGGGCTTCCCTGGAACAGACCCAATGGCTGCTCCCATTCCCCCCTTCATGGGAGCCCCCTTCCCTCCCTTGCACCCTGTGAATCCTGCCCCCAGGACGACCCCTGCCCTTGAACCTTCCCCACCCCTGTTCAGCTCTTGGAGGAGGGAAGAAGGCAGCCAGGCCTGGGGAGGGGTGGGCAGGCCTGGCCCTGCTGGGAGCACCAAGCCGCTGGAGGTTTGGCGCAGTCCCCTAAGAGGTTGCCAAGCCCCATTTCTCACACACAGACGCCCGCAGAGCTCCGAGACTCCAGCCCATTGTTCCTGGGAAGGGCCCCATCGCCAGAATCCATCACAGGATGGAGCTTTCTCAAGTCCAAACCACAAGGTCTGGCTGTGAGCGCTTGCCCCCTCCTGAGGCTCCAGAGTCCCCAGCACCCATCCCAAGCAGCTGCTCCCCCTCCCGCTTGTCCCCTCCCCCCAGCACCTGTGCCTGCCCTGGGGCTTACAGAGATCCTGGGAGCAGGTCAGGGCTAGTGAGTCAGAGCCTTGGCAGGAATGTGTGTGTCTGTGCACATACATATTTGTGTGCAGGCACGTGTGCACCTGTGTGCATGCACATTCATGTCTGCATACACAGTGTGAGTACAGGTGTATGTGTGCACATGCACATCTCTGTACATGTGCGCATGTACATCTGTGTGCATGATTGTGAGCATGGACGTGTGGGTGTGCATGCTTAGGTGTGTGCCCAAGTACCCCCGAGTGTGTGTGGGGTGTGTGCATGTGTGCACACACGTGTACACCTGTGTTCATGTGTGCACACACGTGTGTATTCACATGTGCTTGTGTGTGTGCGCACTTCTCCCTCCTGCTCCCAGAGTGCCTCCCATTGATGAATGAGCAGTGATGTTCCCCAAGCAGCATTCCAGCTTCCTGAAGTCATCGTTTCCATCTGCAGGCGCCGCCCAGCTTTGCCCTGTGCCTGTCCCTGTCCCCGGGGGCCTGTGCTTCAGCCTGGGGGGTTCCCGGGGAGCCACCGACTGCCTGGTCTCAGCCCACACTGCCTCCTGTGGCCCCTCTTGCAGGCCTTCTGTAGACTCCTGCTTGACAGGGTTAAGTAGCGGGGAGCTGGCATCCTCGCAGGGAGGAAATACAACTGCTCCTGTTAGTGCACGGCCTGGGGTCACCCTGGAGCCTGCTGATGAGCTCTGGCAGCTGGCAGGCGGGGTGGGGGTAGACAGGAGGGCAGCAGCTTCAGAAGGAAGGGCCAGAGGCTGTTCCCAGCTCCCACCTGCCTTTTCTCAGGGCTCAGGGCGGTATTTTCTGTGTCGGGGGAGATTGCCTGAGCAGGCAGGGGGCTGGGGATGTCCGCATGTTCTACCAGGGTGCCCTGTGGCTGGCTCTGGCTGTGCAGGCCTGGGCTCTGAGAAGCTGGTCAGGTGGGTCCCATGGGGGCCCCAGCATACATGGGTAGGGCCTTCTAGATACCCCCAAAACATTGGGAGGAAGGCTGATTTCTCCCATCTCTTCCGCCAAGACCTTAAGCCAACTTGCCACTCTTCTGGTTCTCTGGCTGGTGGGTATCCCCCACCCAGCTCTCAGGATGGCACTCCTGGCCCTGCTTTCTTACCACTGGACACGTGGGACAGGAGGTGGGGGCAATCAGGAGCTGAATGCAGAGGAGAAACGCCCAGCACCTGGCAGCAGGCATGGCTGGGGAGGAAGGCTGTAGAGCTTCGGGCAAAGGGTGCCAGCCCTGTGGTCAGCTGCCTGGTGGGTGTCACCTGTCTTCACTCAGGTACCTCCCTCCTGCCAGAACATCCTCAGAGCAAAATCTGTGGTCCCTACCTGCAGACAGATCATTACACATAAGCCTTGCCGGTGTGGGTCCCGTCATTTGCTCGCTCCTGGGGGGCAGGAGCAAGAAGAGACCCCGGGGCCCAGAGACAGCACTGGGTGTGGCGCTCTGACCCAGCCACGTAACCTCCCTGTGCCACGGCTTCCTCGCCTCTGAGTGGGGCTCTAGGGCTGGCAGTACCTGGAAGAGCTTATGTGCATAAAAAGTTCCAGATTATTCATTCCTGGACACAGAATGGAAGCCCAGAACATGCTAGCATCTCTGCTGTTTGTCTTGGAACCAGGTAAAGGCAGCCTCACATCGGGCCACAGCCCTGAACCTCCTCTCCCCTCCTCTC
>PVJI01022170.1:0-25777 GCA_004026765.1 Micronycteris hirsuta
AAAATAAAATACCTGGGAATAAACGTAACCAAGGAGGTAAAAGACCTGTACTCAGAAAACTACACAACACTGAAGAGAGAAATCATGGAAGACACAAACAAATGGAAACATATACCATGCTCATGGATTGGAAGAATCAACATCATCAAAATGTCCATACTCCCCAAAGCAATTTATAGATTCAATGCAATCCCTATCACAGTACCAATGGCATATTTCACGGATATAGAACAAACACTTCAAAAATTTATATGGAACCATAAACAACCCCGAATATTTGCTGCAATTTTGAGAAAGAAGAGCAAAGCAGTAGGGATCACAATTCCTAATATCAAACTATATTACAAGGCCACTGTAATCAAAACAGCTTGGTACTGGCATAAAAACAGACAGATAGACCAATGGGACAGAATAGAGAGCCCAGAAATAAACCCAAGTCTCTATGGACAATTAATCTTTGACAAAGGGGGCAGAAGCATAAAATGGAATAAAAATAGCCTCTTCAACAAATGGTGTTGGGAAATCTGGATGGCTACCTGCAAAAATATGAAACTCGAGCATCAACTTACACCATACATAAAAATAAATTCAAGGTGGATAAAAGACTTAAATGTAACTCGTGACACCATAAAAGTTCTAGAGGAAAACATCGGTAGGAAAATCTCAGACATTCCACGCAGCAACATCTTCAATGATATGTCCCCTAGAGCTAGGGACATAATGGAAAGAATAAACAAATGGGACCTGATCAAAATAAAGAGCTTCTGCGGGGCTAAAGAAAATAATATTAAAATAAAAAGAGAACCAACCGTATGGGAAAACATATTTGCCAATGATACCTCAGACAAGGGTCTGATCTACAAAATATATAAAGAACTCATATGACTCCACTCCAGGAAGTCAAGAAAACCAATTAAAAAATGAGCAAAAGACATGAACAGACACTTCTCGAAAAAGGACATTCAGAGGGCCCAGAGTCATATGAAAAGATGCTCAACATCATTAGCCATCAGAGAGATGCAAATTAAAACCACAATGAGATATCACCTCACACCAGTCAGAATGGCCATCATCAACAAAGCAACAGACTACTGTTGGAGGGGATGTGGAGAAAAGGAAACCCTACTGCACTGTTGGTGGAAATGCAGACTGGTGCAGCCATTGTGGAAAACATTATGGAACTTTTCATAAAAATGAAAATGGAACTGCCTTTCGACCCAGCTATTCCACTACTGGGATTATACCCTAAGAATCCTGAAAAAACAGTCCAAAAGAACCTATGCACTCCAATGTTCATAGCAGCACAATTCACAATAACCAAGTGCTGGAAACATCCTAAGTGCCCATCTACAAATGAATGGATCAAGGAACTATGGTAAATTTACACAATGGAATTCTACACAGCAGAAAGGAAGAAGGAGCTTATACCCTTTGCGACAGCATGGATGGAACTGGAGAACATTATGCTAAGTGAAAGTAAGCCAGGCGGTGAGGGACAAATACCATATGATCTCACCTTTAACTGGATCATAATCAACAAAAGCAGAAAGCAAGCAAACCATAACCAGAGACATTGAAATTAAGAACAGTCTAACAATAGCCAGGGAGGAGTGGGGAGGGGACAAGGGGGAGAAGGGTTTTCAGGAATCACGGTAGAGGACACATGGACAGAACTAAGTGGGAGGAGGGAGGCTGGGGAGGGAGGTGGGGTTGGAGGGGAAGGGAGGAGGGGAGGGGAGACGTTGCAAATAACTGTAATCGAACAACAATAAAGTAATTATTTTAAAAAAATCTATGACTGATATATCAATTGTTAAATCTATTATTCTAATGCTCTCTTACCATGTATGTGACAGTAATTTTTATAATAAGAATAGGTTATTAGCTTAAGTAGCATTTTCCTGACGTACTTCAAGAAATAATGGCTCCTTATTACTGCAGTACATGTTTAGTAAGATTATTAAGCTAGAACAGTCCAAAAACAGGCACAAAATTGCGGCAACATACTCAGTCACTCCTGGCCTTTAAAACAGACACCGTGGCCGGGAGGATCCTGAAGGCACATGAGGGCGACCAGGCGTCAACATGCAGGCCCTGCGCCATCAAAATGGCCCCGTGTGGCCAGGCCAACTCTTTGGGGAAAGCACTGGGGAAAGTTCCCTCCCATTGCTCTGAGATGTCAAAGTCAGATCCCGCTGACGTGCCTAATGGTATTTAGGCCTGTGACAAATCTGATTTATTTGGGTGTTCTTCCTCTGCTTCCATAAAGGAATTGCTGATGTGGTGACATATCAGTCATTGCGCCTCCAGAGCAGCTTCTCCTGCTGGTAGCGGAACCTCTGTTCAGCAGGGCTATAAATTTCTTTCAGAACCAATGTCATGTTTCTATTCTGTGTGAAGACTCTGTTAGGTCCTCTGTCAAGCAAATCCCCTGACATCCATTTTCTCAAAGTCAAGATGTCTGGCTAGACAACAATTTAGTTAATTAAGGAAAACGTTTCACAAAACGCTGATGGAGTGAGGGAGGAGGGGTTGGACTGTGTCTGGAAACACTGGGGCTTGCAATTTTATAATTTAAGTAAAATTAGACTTGAAATGTATCATTAAGTATTATTGAACCTAATAACATATAAAACAGTGCTGGGTTCTTTTTTCCCTTAAAATCCAATTACTCTACATCTAAAATTGCTTTCTCCACATAACTTCTTTTAAGAAACAGTTTTATCTGTGTAGGTGTTTTCTTTCACAGAGTGTGGGAGTTGCCTTCAGGCCACTGGGAGTGCAATGGTCGGTCACTTTTTTTCCCCCCGAGTCCCGTTCTTTTTCCCTTCTGCCATTGCCAAGTTGCACTCCCACCACACTCCTGCTGTGTGTGCTGGCGCCCGCTCCATGGAGGACTTTCCTTTCCTCCTCCCTCCCCACCTGTCTAGGCTCATGGAAATTTTACTCTTAACGTACCTCCTAATTTGGTAACATTTTAAACTGAAATATTAAAAAAAAGTCATAGCAATATCAAAAGAAACGCTTTGAGGTTTTTTGCAGCTGGTAAATTCGAACAAATTACTGTTAGTTGTTAATTTAATATGTCCTAGAATAGTATGTTCTGCAATGCTTTCCTTTTTCCTCACACTAAAACACTATCTGTCCTTTTATCTGCATTTTAAATAAAAATACATTTAAAATTGAGCAAGTTTTCTCAGCGGTGTGAAAAATTTTGTGTATTTTCTTTTTTAACTTGCTGCAAAGTATAACTAAATTTCTTTACAATGAAAAAATTTAGACACACTAGATTGATCATGTTTTATTTATACCTGCAAATATTTATTAAGTCTTAAAATTCAAGGAAATTATCTTGTGCCACTTTTCATATTTAATTGCACCATAATAATTTCATTTGGTGAATAGCCACTAATATTTTATTCACATATTAAAACACCTATTTGAACTGTACTAAATGCATCAGAAGTTTTAAATAAATAAATAAAATGATATTGTTTTATTTTAGGATTATTTCATCCTAATATTAGTACAATTTTTTTCTTATTGATGAATAAGCTAGCCAAACCCATAGATATTAAATATATTATAGGATTTGTTAAAACATTGTATAATACAGATACATTATGTCCTTATGAACAATTATCGATACCTTGATTCTTCCAGTCAATGGTGCTTATCTTCCAACCCCACATGGGTAGAACTATGACTCACCCAAGTAAGAGTTGGAAGGTTTTTCTCAGGTACCATACCAAAGGCACAACGCTCAGCTAGTTGACTTGCACTGATTCAAGCGTAGTGATTATACTTTTACATTCAGTAAAGCTGATTCTTATGCTTCCTCTTAATCTATTCATATATCTTACTAAATTATTTGTTACAAATTTTATAATAAAAATAAGAGGAGTTATTGTGGAACAACATAACCTATGCTATGAAATAGATAATGTACAGTTTAAAAATCTGTAGAATAAAAATTCTTTTTGCTCAGCAACCTTGCCAGAATTTATATGTGTGTGTAACATACATATTCTAGTAGGTGGGTAGTGGTACCTCAACGTGGTTTTAATGTGCGTTATTTCCTAACAACTAATGCTGTTGATTGTCTTTTTATATGCTTATTTGCTATCCTTGTATCTTCTCTAATGGTGTCTGTTCAGATCCTTTGACCACTTTTAAACTGGGCTATTGTTTTTCTTATTGTGGAATTTCAAGTATTTTTATATAGTCCGAATATGTGATCTTCAAAAATTTTCTCCCAATTGGGAGTTGTGGTTTTACTCTTTTAAAGTGTCATTTCCAGAGCAAAATACACATATTTTAATTTGATAACATTCAGTTTATTATACTTTTTATTTTATGTAACATATTTTTGATGTTGTATATAAAAACTAATTGTGAAAACTGAGGTCACATAGATATAGTCCGCTTCTTTTTATGCTTTATGATTTCATATTTTATATTTATGTCTATGATTGATTTTGAGTTAATATTTATATAAGGTGTAAGGTTATAACCCAAACTTATTTTTTTAAATGTGTGAATGTCCAAATGTCTCAGTACCATTTGTAACATTCAAAAGACTGTTTTTTCTTTACTGTGTTAATTTTGTGATTTTGACAAAAGTCAGTTGATAATATTCGCAGGGTCAATATCTGGCCTTTCTCTTATATTTCACTGAACTATCTGTCTACCCTTATAGTAAGTCTTCAGGTCATATAGAGAGAGTTTTCTAAATTTATTTTTCTTTTCCAGAATTGTTTTGGCTCTTCTTGTTACTCTTATGTTCCATATAAATTTTAGATTAAGTTTGTTTCGGTCTACAAAATGCTTGAAATTTGAATGAGATTACATTAAATTTATACATCAAGTTGGGGAGAATTGTGATCTTAACAATATTGATTCTTCTCGTCCTTGAATGCTGTATCCTTTTCTATTTATTTAGAACTTATTTGATCTCTTCTATCAGTGTTTTCTGCTTTCCAGTCTATGTATCCTGCACATATTTCGTTCATCACTAGTGAAAAATGATAGAGCCACTAGGAAAAATCCTTTGGCAGTTTACTATAAAGGTAAACATGCATTTATCATACAAACCAGCAATACTGTTCCTATTTACTCAATGAATTAAAAACATGTTTACCTATTTACAATGTCACAGACAGTGCATAAGGATTCCCTAGTCCTCACATCCTTACCATTACTTGCTATTTCTCGTCTTTTAGATAATAGCTAGGTGTAAAGGTGTGAAGTGATATCTCATTGTGGGTTTGACTTGCACTTACCTGATGAGTGGTGATGTTGAGCATCTTTTCATATGTCTGTTGGCTGCCGGTGTGTCCTCTGACACGCAGGTCCTCTAACATTCAGGTATTCTTCCCGTTGTTTGAGGGTTTTTGGGTTTTGGTGTTGATCTATATAAATTCCTTACATATTTTGAATAGGAGCTCTAAAAACATTATCAGATTTCCTCAAGAAAATTTAAAATACAATTTCATAAGATTCAGCAATTCCACTTCTGGGTATATTCCTGAAGAAAACAAAGACAAACTTTGAAAAGATATATTCACCTCCTAAGTTCATTGCAGTATTGTTTATAATAGCCAAAATATGAAAGCAACCTAAGCATCCACTGAAATAAAGAAGATGTTATATATACAAATATTCAAATATTACTCAATATTAGCCATAAAAAAGAGTGAAGTCTCATCATTTGTGACAACATGGATGGACCTAGAGGATATTATGCTAAGTGATATAAATCAGAGAGAGACCAATACTGTATGATTTTTGTTATATGTAGTATCCAAAAGGGGGCATGGGTGAAAAGGGGGAAGGGCAATAAGATATACAAACCTCCAGCTATAAAAATAGTTCATGGAGATATAATGTGCATCACAGGGAAAATAATATGATTATAACTTTGTTGACATGATATTATACTTATTGTGGTGATCACATTATGAGGAATACGAATGATGAGTTACTATATCGTACACCTGAAGCTAACATAAGATTGTGTGTCAATAATACTTTAATTAAGTAAAAGAAATATGTACACACAAAACCTGGCACAATAATGTTTATAATAGCTTTTTTAATAACTATCAAAAACTGGGAAAATCTGATGTGTCTTCAACCTATGAATGGATAAACAAATGGTACATCCATGGTGTGGACTCTGGCCCGTGGAGTCTATGTGTTGTGGCTGCAGCGAACAAATTGACACGGACTACAGAAGTCCTGTGGGGAAAAAGGGACAGCATAGTGCTCTCTAAGTGAGAGAGGGCCCGACCCCTGCCTGGACAGGCTTTTATTGCTTTTCTGGGTACATTACATTGAGGCTGGTCCTCATTTTCTATGCACAGGTTCTCTGTAGGTGACTACCTTTTACAGATAGCAAAGGAAAGAATGTTGCTAATTACTTGAAAGAGAGGATGTTGCAGATACAAGGGGAGAAATGGTTGAACTGGTTATGCTACCTACTTAGGAGGTTTAGCACAGGTTTTAGGAAGTTATTTTAGAGATGTGCAGTAAACATTTGTTGCCACAATTCAGGGTAAGGGAGTTTTAGCAAAAGCAAGTCTCATAGCAGCCTAGGTACAGTGCAGGCCTGATTCCCCACGGGAAAACTGATCCTTGGGTTTAACTTCCTCTGTGCTGACCTCGCTCCCCACTGGATTTTCTGAGTCAGGGGCTGAGCTACCAAGCAGATGGGTTCCTTATACATTCATATAATGGAATACTACTTAGTAGTAAAAAAAATGAAGAAGTGACTCTCACAACAGGGAGAAATTGCTAAGCAAAAAACACCAGACTGTAAGACTTCATGTTGTATAGTCCACTTCTTTGACCCTCTGAAAGTACTGTAGGGATAGCAAATAGTGTACTAGTTGCCAAGGGCTGGTATAGTAGGCGAAGTTGTCTATTTATGGTCAGTTAAGGGAATTTTTAGGGTGATGGGACAGTGCTGTAAGAAACATTGGTAGATACATAACTATATGCATTTATCAAAACTTATATAACAAAATGAGAACCTTAATGTATTCAAACTTTAAGAAAATCAGTCAGGATGTTGGAGGATCCCAGAATGTAATACAGCGTCTAATGATACATCTAAAAACAAATGTATGGCATAATTTCACCGAAAGATATGGGGAAAAATAAATTGAAATAAGTATCTTTGGAATACAGGGTTTTGAGTGTATCCTATAAGGCTATACAGACAAAAAGAACTATACAAAATAAACACTGTACTCCAGTGGGCAAATTTATTCTCAAGGTTCCATGAGTTAGAAATTTGGAAACAACTTTACATGCTCAGTGGGTTTGATGTAAATAAGGTGTAAATAAGGGGATCTGGGCTTCTCTCTGCTGGAGGCTGGATGACAGAGCAGACAGGGGAGAGACTGGGAAAAACCTGGTGGTGTTGAGTTAGAATTGGAGATTTAAGTGCAGACACATGCTTATTTCAATATAGATGCTGATAGGTGAAATGCAGAAATAAATGAAGATGTATGTGTGTATTTGGGAAGTATACATACATTTATTTCCTAACTCACCCCATTTGAAAAGCCTAGCATCAGTGAAACCTCAATAGCAAAGGTCACACCTACCACTCAAATCTCAGCTTCTAAGTATCAGCCTCTAGTGAAAGAAAACAGAAGCCACTGGAGAAATGACTAGTTCTGTGGGTTTGGTAGGTAAAGTACAAAATGAACCTAAACCCTCTTGAGTGCCAGGAAGTGAAAAGTCAAAATAAATAAATAAATATTAGCCATATCAAAAGGACACATAATTCAACCTATAAGAGCTTTCAATAGCCAAAGTGTGAACAATTTGAGCAAAAAACCAAATAATGGTACTAAAACATAACTCAAGAATAACATAAATATCCATGAGTGCATACTGATATAAAAGAATGATAGAATAAATAAATAAATTAGGGAAAAGGGACAGATATTTCTATCAGAAGAATTAAAAACAATACATGTAGAAGGAATGAGAGAAAGAGATAATCATAAACAGATGCTAAAATTACAAAATTAAAAAAAGGTGGGCTGAATATTTATGTATCTACAAACTATCTCCTACAAAAATATAAAGTGATGGTATGAACATATGTCCATAAATTCTTTGATGTCTTCTAGAAAGGGAGCTTAATCCTCCTCTCCTCAAATGTGGGTTGGATTTAGTGATTCACTTCTTATAAATAAAATATAGAAAGAGAAAAATATTAACTTTATAAGGGAGAAACCTGGCAGACTCTGCCATCACAAAGTGTCCAAGATGAACGCATATGTAATAAACACTGTTGACATCATACACCCCCTAATATGATACAACGACAAGGGCACACCATGTCTGTTCTATTCTTTTCTCAATTCTATACTCGCAGACTAATCATCAGAAACATCAGACAACTACATGAGGGATATTCTACAAAACCCCTGATAAGTATTCTCGAAAAGAGTCAAGGTCACAAAAAACAAAGAATAAGAAACTGTCACAGAATGAAATACTAAAGAGTTGTGAATCTTAGATACAATGTGATATCCTGGATGTATTCTGAAGCAATAAATTTACATAAGTGAAAAACATATGGAATCTGAAAATCTACAGTTTAATTAGTATCTTTGCACCATGTTTGTTTCTCAGTTTTGATAAATATACCATAGTAGCATAAGATGTTGTCATCAGGGGAAGGTGGATAAAGGATACATGGGTACAGTCTTTATAACTTTTTTGTAAATATAAAGTTACTTCAAAATGAAGGAAAATTAAATATCTGTGGAATTACATTGTACACATTCAGAATCTCTCATCTGCCATTTGAAGGCATTCTCGTAGGGAAGTGATTCTCCCAGATTTGGTTCTGGCCTGTGGTTTTATTGTCATAACAGTTTTGCACAATCTGTTCGACTGTTTCTGCATCCCATTCCCTATGTTTCGTGATGACTCCACTCAGAATCATGACTTCTCTGTGGGAGAAATGCTTTTTTAAAATGGCAAATAATTACTTCCTTCATTTTCACTGATTTAGTATAGAATAGACATAGTATATGCTACTCAGAACTCAGTTTTGAAAATATATGATACGGCAGTTTGATGAGAAGGAAGTATAGGTGTGGATATCACTGTACCAGCGAAGTGACTGGGAAAGTGTGTGGGGCTAGATCTTAAAGAAATGGGAAACTAAATTCTGCAAATAGGTTTTTACAACACACAGGATGGAAAGCCATTCACAGACTTTAAATAATGAGATAAGTCATTTCTCATTAAGTCATATCCAAGCATACAATAGATAAATCCTTCTGGTAAGGTGAAGAATAATTTGTAAAATAGTGATTCTCGAGGGCTAAATGTATGGCCTAGATGAAATAATTAAATAAAAAGTTGAAATTTAAAGTAATCTAATTAGGGTTCCTTATCATGACAAAGGCATATCTAAAGGTACTTGCTAAAAATAATAATTTTCTATAAATAAATATTAAACTTAGAATGCCAACAGTACGTAAACAAAATTGAGAGATAAACTGGAAATATAATTGCCAGACATGTGGTTCAGGCTTTTATTTTTATTTTTCTTTAAACTCATAAAAATATATGAGCATACTAAAGGAAAAAAATGAACAAAGATTATGAACTGGATATTATGGGTTGAATTGTGTTCTTCCAAAATTTACATGTTGAAGTTCTGCTTAAACCCAGCATCTCAAAAAGACACTTTGTTTGAAAATAGGTCTTTGTAGAGGATCAGGTTAAGATGAAATCGCTAAAGTGGCCCTAATCTGATGTAACCAGTATCTTTATAAAAAGGGGGGATATGGACACAGAGACCCACCTGCGGAGGGAAGACAATGTGAAGACAAAGACTGATCACCACATGTATACTGGGGCTGCACTGCTGCAAACCGAGGAACTACCAGAATCTAGGGGACAGACTTGGGATCAATTCTCCCTTAGCATTTTCAGAGGGAATATGACCCTGCTGACACATTGACCTTAAATTTCCAGCCTCCAGAACTGTGAGGCAATGATCTTCTGTTGTTGAAGCCACCCAGCTTGTGGTACTTTCCTACGTCAGTCCTAGCAATCTGAACACTGAGTGCCCCCCCCCCAAAAAAAAAGTGGTACGAATGGCCCGTAAAATAAGAAAACATGTTTTAACATTCTTCCCATTAAAGAAGTTCAAGTCTGGAAAGTAAAACATAATTTTTAATGATGAAATATTTTAAAATGATGAGTGTCTGTTAAAATGGCACTCTTTTGAACTGCCAGTGGAAGTACAAATAGACTTAATACAAGTAAAGACACACTTAATGTATTATAGCACTTAGCACAGTGACTGGTGTATTGTATAACATGAGTAATAGTTAGAATGAGTGATGTAATTATATATCTGTATTAAATTATACATGTAATATAATGATAGCAATAGCAATAAGTATCCCAGTCTTCATATGTGTATGCTTGGATAGATCAATTCCACTTTTAGAAATGTATTCCATTTCTGTATTTAATGATATTTTTCCATACTGAGGAGAAAAGATAAAGAATGGAATTATGTGAAAGAAATAAAAGTGCAAGGTGATAGAGAAGGACTGGGGAACGTTTGGAGTGAAAAGCATGTGCAGTAACATTTAGCTGTATTGTCAGGAAAGTGCTCTCTTTTCAGGTGACATGTGAGTAGAAACCTATATGAAAATCATATGGAAATCTTTGAGAAAAGAGAGACCTCCAGTCAGTGGGATGGATTAGGGCCTAGGGCATACAGTGAGATTTTCTGCAAGTGATGTAGGAAGGCTGAGAAATGCGCAGTTGCGTTACTATCCCAAGGCGCTCACACATGCGTGTGCACCCTGATGCATGCAGGTGCCAGTGGGAGCGACTGTACTTGATCTCCCCGAGGGACGGAGCTCACCTGAGTTTTGCAGAAGAGATTGAACAGAGCAATAGGACTTCCCCAAGAGCAATTGACAAAGGCATCACAGAGGATATATGTGATTTTTGAGTTTGGCTTCAAAATATTGGTAAAAATTACCCCAGTAAAATAGAAGAAGCTATTCTAGTTAGAGTAAACCATACATGGAACTGACAACCATTCTGGAAACTGCAAGAATTGACTTGTTTTCTTGCAGTTCAAGAAATGGGAAGAAGACAAAATGGTTGGAAGGGTACTGTGCGGTGGAAGTAAATGGAATTTGTGCTTGATAAGTGTTTGTAAGACCAAATTGTGAAAACAGTTCTGTTATAAAACTTTAACTGATAATAAAATATTATAAAGGGGGCAGGAATTGTACCACTGGCATTTAGCTAGTCATTAATAAAGGAAAGGGGAGTGAAAGGGCTTGGACATTGAACTTAATAAACTGGGGAGCAAAGCCTGTTTGCCTCACGAGAAAGACACAGCCTCGCACCCCAGGGATCAGAGCACCGTTCTGCCAAGGGGTTAACACTTCTCCCCTCTGCCTTCCAGCACCAGACTGCTGAGGGTCACAGAGGGAAGCGCTTGACAAAAGAGACCTGGGGAGTGGACCTATCAAGAGCTCACAGAACTTGGGAAATTCACTGGTTCTTTTGAAAAAGTTTCTGGTCTTTTCCAAGCCTAAACTATTATAATCCCAGAGTAACAAAGAAGCTCTCTTTCTTTCTTTTTCTCCCCCACCTGATGACCTGTACTTACACAGTGTACTCACCTGTGCTCCCCATGGCCAAGTGGCCCAAGGAGCCTCATGGCCCATGGCCTTGGGGACTCCACACACAAGCCCCAGAAGGGCCGTAATATGCAGGCAGCACAACAATGGTCTGCAACTGGAAACACACACTAAACTAGCTGGATGCTACACTGGCCAGGACATCGATACGAAGCAGACACTCTGGGAAGTGGCCTTTATTTTGACCCTACTGAAGTCAAGATTAGACCTTTTCAACAGGGAGACAAACAGAAATGGGACATTGGGAAGTTAGGAGGAGAATTCCTTAATTTAAAATCATCAAAAAATGTTTGCCACAGAACCCTGTTCTCCAGTGCAGTTCTCAGGAAATTCTTTTCCTTACAACACGGCAAGAACTCCGCTTCCACTGATAACAGAATATTATGTGGACATTACTTTCTAGTCACAGTGTATTTTAATATAATTTTATAATTAAATTTTGAAATTGATTCTAAACACAATATCGCTATGTACTACTCCTGGAAAGTCTTTGATAAAGTTTTCTCTTACATCAAAAAAGAGTAGTATATTTTAATTTAAAAAGAGAAAGTACAAATCACTGGTGTGAGATCTTCTTTCATATAGCCCTGAATTCGTGCTTTCTCTCAATGACTACACTAGTGATAAAATGCATTACTGACCCATTTTTATGAATTAAAATACTTTTCCAACAATGCTACTTTTAAAAAACACTTCTCTGTTGTTACTATTAGTCCTTATAATAGTTATGATGAATACATTCTAAATACCATAAGGTTTCTGGTGACATTTTATATGTGTAGGTATAAATTTTCAAACAAAATCTGTAGGAAATATAAGTATTTACCAGTCCATTTTTCATAACCTTTAACCTGACCTAGGTTTCCTCATTTAAATTGAATCTTTAAAGCACTAGTGAATCTTTTAAAAAAAGATACATTTTCAACTTTTTTGTTTAATTCTTCTATCCAGGAAAATTGCCATATTAATGTACTAACTCTTAATATGAAAGAATACCAAAAAAACCACATAAGTGTACAGATTTTTTTTGAATTAATTAATAACAACTGTCATGTGAAACTGAAAACCAGCACAGGGGAAAATGCAGCAATCACCAGTGCTGCAAGTCAGGTGAGAATGGAATCCTGGCGCTGCCCTCTCTGTGCCCCAGGAAGGTATTCCTTTTAGAGAAGCAGGATCATCCATCTCTTCCTCATTTTCTAAATTTCTACTGGAGTTCTTCTTTTGAGTATGCCTTACTGTCAACAAATTAATAAACCAAGTATGAATAAAGTATTTATTAATATTCTAGAAATTATAACAGATTCAAATAATTAAAATATGTTCTTTACTAATACCATATAATTAAGTGGAAAATTGATATAGATTATTGTAAATGTGCATATATTCAACTGTCATAAACAAGGAACACTATGACAAATGCCGAAATACAGATGTCGTTGTTCTTTACACTTGTAATAAAGTAGGAGACTCCCCTCCTGTGTGGTCAAGAAAGTAATAAAGTGAGAAAGGGAGAGAGAGTGTTGCGATTCTACCTCCCTTATGCTTATCTCAGATATCAAGATCATTTCCCAGTCCTTAGTAATCAAATCCCTTTTCAAGAACCCTGAGGTAGGGGAAACTTTCATTCTTCAATCCCCATACCCATCTTGCTTAGAAGCATGCTCCAAATCTCTCTGCAGAGACTTACATGTAAAACTTAACCTCTTCCTCAGATGGCAGATGAAAAGCATACACTGACATGTTGATTTAGTAGAATTTACAGAATATTCAATTTATGGGAGGGGGATGATACACCCCATCCTCACATGGCTCTCTTTTCACACTATTCAAAAAAATTTTTCTGTTCTCTTTAGTCATCTTTACATATCCTAATCCCAAACAGGAGAATCTTTTATTTAGCATAAAAGACATATTTTCTCATTTATGTTGGAAGTGCATCATTTGGAAGAATGATTGACAAAAGTTACAGGTAGGTATAGTAGAATTAGTGAAGACACACATAATGATCTCTTTGAGCAGAAGTAAAGTTATTATGCCAATAAGAAGTTCATGATGCCTTTATGAAAGATGGTAAATATCAGCTCTATTTAAAAAAAAGCTTTATATCTTCTATTGCAGGAATCTATTTGGAGTTTTTGAGCAGAATATAAAAACAGATGGATAAAGGGGAAAGAATATAGGTCCATGGAGTCCAATTAAAATGTCATTGTAATTATTCTGACCTAAGTGATAGTACCAGAAGACAGAATGGTCCCATAAGGAGTGAAGAAAATTGAGAGACAGCATGAAGGAGCTGTTAAGATTTTCTACTATGTTGAAGCCAGCAAAATACGAGGTGCACCTGGTGTTATAAAGGTTAAAAAAATAAAAATCTCTAACATGGGATTTTAGACATTAAAAAGAATGCTCATCACATTCACACCTGAATAAAGCAAAAGAAGGGGAGTGAATCTCACTCCGACAATCGTTTGAAAGGCTAGAGCAGTATTGTCCTGTAGCTAAGCGTATCAATATACTGAAAGTCCAACTTGACCTTAATAATTTGTTCAAGTCTCATGAAATGAACAAATTAGTGTTCATAAACACCAGATTATAAATTGCAGTACTGAATATGTCATAATTTGATAGTTAGAATAAAATATTCAGAATCGAAGACATCTGAAGGCATTCATTAATGCAACCATTTTATTGAGCAACTGCTCTGTGGTTCCATGAACCAGAATGACAGTCCACGCTCAAGGCTGCAAATCAGAGTGGGAAAGGTAATGAGGTAGAAAACAACAAACTTTTACATATGTCCTATGAAGATGGACACATTGACCGTGAGAAAATTAGTGGTGGGGATTATCCAGATATAAGAGCAATAAACATTACTTTGGCTGTTCCAAGTGATGAATGGTTGTATATCTTATTTTCTGGAAATCTGATTTGGGAAAGTATCTCTATCTTGCTTATGCCACTATGTCCAATTACCACTTTTCCTCCTCTGTTGTATGTAGGATGGGGAGAGGAAAACAGGGAGATAATTTCCTTTTTTCAACAATAATCAAAGTCTTAAGCCAGAAAATAAAGAGAATTTCTAGCATTGGTGTAAGAACAATGTTGATGGTCAGAGGTGAGAAACTTTTCCTATAAGTACTTCATGAAGGTTTTCCCTTTACAATCTAAGAGGCAGGCTGGCTGCAAACAAACCCTTTGAAGAATCTCAAATTTAGTTAAGAGCATCAAAATCTTTCCTCTCTTTCTTACTGATTTTTTTCATGTTGAATTAACATTATTCGCTCAGAAGTTTCTGTCAAGGCAGTATACTGCAGGGCTAACACATTGCTCCTAGCTTTGGAGAACTCTCCAGGCAGTGAATTCGCCCCCTTTTGGCAAAACTTCACAATCCCCATGTATTGTTCTAATTCTATGCTTATTTCTCTCAATTCTTGTACACTCAGATCCTCTTCCCTTTCTTCCTTTTATTCACAGAAAACCATCACATTTTTTTTTATTAAGATGCTGTCAGTAAACACACAGCATTGAGGTTCCAGAGCCAGCACAGACAGAAACATCAGTGTTTAGTGAAAAATGTCTAGAGAGGGAGGCAGGAGGCTGAGAGTGGGAGCTTTGTAAGAAGTATTAAATATGTATCATTTTACTCCAGGGTAAGTAAATGTGAAGAAAGACCTGGAAAGCTTACATGGTTTTTGATAGGGCTTTCTTCCGAAGTTGGAGAGAGGAAGAAGGACCAATGATGTAGCATCTTATGCAAGATACACTTCAGATCAGATCTCTTTAAGACATTATCTGAAAGATTAATAAAAGTTGTAATTTAGGCAATCTCTTACAAAATGCATAAAGGGAAGAGAAATATGTGTTAAAAAGAAATAAAATAAGAATCGATACTAAATATTTTTATGAATAGAGATAGAAATATCCATAATAAAATTGAATAAAATAATTTTGTATCAGTGATAGTAAGTAAAATGTTATTATAACCTATTCTGAGAACAACCAGATTATTTTATGGAAAGTGTTTTGTTAGATTACATACAGTACAAAAACAAAACAAAAAAAACAAAAAAATGGCATTCTCACTCTAAACAGGGAAGAGATAGAAATGAAGATTTGCAAACATTTACTCAAGTGGAAAAAATCACAGCAAATGATTATCTGTTGGAGATAATCAGATGTTGAAATGCACTGTTAATCTCATCATTCTGAAAAATGTGTTTCTTTTAAAAGGACTAGCAATGGCAATGTCTTTCTCTTCAAAATTTGTGGACAGGTTTGCACCTTCATAAAATTTTATATTTTCTATGAAGTCACATTTCAGCCTAATGGGATTGTATGTATAAGAGATAATATGGCTTTACTGCTAAAGTTGGACAGTCTGTTCATGTCAGTGCCGCTGTAAGCTGGTGGGCTCTATATGCTGCCAAACAGCAAGAACAGAATTTACTCATCATTTCTGCTCTTGTATTGTCCCCAGAAGTGATTGGGGTTCCTTTTTCCTACTTCTGTCTCTGAATAGTGCTTACCCAACTCCCTAGCACTAAATATATTTTGTTATAAAAAATTCCTCTTTTTGCACGAAATCTCAGTGACAGTCCAAAACTCACATTGATTTTACTGTCCTTTAAGTTCGTGTCTCTTACCAATTGACCATCATGCTTTTGATCCATTTTATCTTGTGACATTTTTCCATTCGCAGTGTAACCTTGAGTGCTGGTTAAATGAAAATTACTTTCATAACATCAAACTGTGGCCCTGACTGGTGTGGCTCAGTGGTTGAGTGCCTGCCTGGGAATCACGGCGTCACCAGTTCGATTCCCAGTCTAGATCACAAGCTTGGGTTATGGGCCAGGTCCCCAGTAGGGGGCACAAGAGGCAACCGCACATTGATATTTCTTTTCCTCTCTTTCTCCCTCCCTTCCTGTTTCTAAAAAATAAATAAATAAAATCTTTAAAACAATAAGCTTCAAAACAAAACCCAACTATGAAGCATGTATTTATGCTCTTGGGTTGTCTGTTTTCCTAGTCCTTGCTTGGTAGTGTATTCTGGCTGAAATGCACTGTTAATCTTATCATTCTGAAAAATGCGTTTCTTTTAAAAGACTTGCTACAGGGCAACTGAGAAGCACCTCTATTCCCTGACATACTGAAAACTATGAAAATAAGGCTTTACTTTTCAAAGTAGATATTCTTTTTTAAAAATGTGACTTCTCTCTTTTGTATTCTTGTTTATTCCATTACAGTTGCCCCATCATTTTCCTCTTTGCCCTCTTCTGTCCCACCCCATCCCCACTCCCACAATCCAGAAGCATATATCCTGTTCATGGATTGGAAGAATTAACATCCATAAAATATTTGTATTACCTAAAGCAATCCATAGATTCAATGCAATTCCTATTAAAATACCAATGGCATATTTCACAGATCTAGAACAAATATTCCAACCATTTATATGAAACAAATAAAGACCCCAAATAGCCACAGCAATCCTGAGAAAGAAGAACAAAGTTAGGGGGATCACAATACCTGATATCAAACTGTATGATAAGTCCACTGTAGTCAAAACAGTCTGGTACTGGCATAAAAACAGACATGTACCTCAAAAAAAAAAAAAAAAAACAACAACAACAACAAAAAAAAAACAGAATAAAGATCCCAGAAACAAACCTGTGTTTCTATGGTCAATTAATATTTGACAAAGTGGGCTCACACATACAATGGAGTAAAAATAGCCTTTTCACTAACCATCAGAGAGATGCAAGTTAAAACTACAATGAGATACTACTTCACAGCAGTGATAATGGCCATCAAAAGCAAATCAACAAACAAGTGTTCGAGACGATGTAGAGAAAAGGGAACCCTAGTGCATTGTTGGTGGGAATGCAGATTGGTGAAGCCACTGTGGTAAACAGTATGGACTTTCCTCAGGAAACTAAAAATGGAACTGCCTTTTGACCCAGCAATTCCACTGCTGGGATTATACCCTAAGAACCCTGAAACACCAATCCAAAAGAACCTATGCACCCCAATGTTCATAGCAGCATAATTTATAATAGCCAAGCACTAGAAGCAACCTAAGTGCCCATTAGCAAATGAGTGGATCAAGAAACTGGTACATTTACACAGTGGAATACTACTCAGCAGAGAGAAAGAAGGAGCTCCTACCCTTTGTGACAGCAAGGATGGAACTGGAAAGCATTATGCTGAGTGAAATAAGCCAGGTGGTGAGAGACAAATACCATATGATCTCACCTTTAACAGGAACCCAATCATGAAAGGAAAAAAGCAAGCAAAACATAATCAGAGACATTGAAATTAAGAACAACCTAACAGTACTAGAGGGGAGGTGGGAGGACATAGTGGGGGGAAGGGTTTTCAGAAACAACTGTAAAAGACACATGGAAAAAAACAAAGGGGCGTGGAAACAAGAGAAGAAGGTGTGTTTGGCTGGGGTTGGGGGCGATGGTGGGGGGTAAATGCAGACAACTCTATTTGAACAACGATAAAATAATTTTTAAAAAAGTAAAAAAAAAAATAGCCTCTTCAATAAATGATGTTGGGAGAACTGGACTGGTACATGCAAAAAAAAAAAAAAAAAAAGAAAGAAAGAAAAGAAAAGAAACTAGACCACCAACTTACATCGTACACCAGAATAAACTCAAAATGGATAAAAGACTGAAATATAAGTTGTGATACAATAAAAGTCATAGAGGAAAACATAGGCAGTAAAGTTTCAAATATCCCTTATAGCAATATTTTTGACAATAAATCTCCAAAGTAGGTATTCTTAATTATGGTTCTAGTCATTCACTTAAAATATTTATTTAAAATTTTGAGATTGTTTTGTAGCTATGAAAAATAAATGTCATTGGAGGGGGTGGGAGGAGGGGAGGGGAGAGGATGCAGATAACTGTAATTGAACAACAATAAAGTAATTATTAAAAAAACGAAAAATAAATGTCAAGTTGCCAATGGTAAACCAAAAATACTAAAGAATATGTGGGAGAATCTATGGCTGCATCTCTCATAGCCATACTTTTTTAAGGAGAAAAGTTTTAAGCATTCCACACACAGATTTTAACCTCATTTTAACTTCAAAATTGCAAGCTTCACTGACAGTTGAGTCATTAACATCTTTCGGTCAATTTTTTTAAAGTAAGGAAATGCAATTTTTTAAATTTAAAAATAAAATAAATTTGTGTTTTTATGTGGGACACGTATTTTATTTCACTGCACTGCAAATTAGCAAATATTCTTTTGAATCTCAATAGACTGTGAAATTTACCATACTTTTCTTTTGGTTTATTTGTTTGGGGTATCAATTTTCTACAATCAATGAAATCTAATGCTACCCTGTTTCAAGCCATGGGCAACTCCTGGGCAGCAGAGTCTGGGTTGCAGAAATGTCAGGCATAATGAGAGAGGGAAAACCAGCAAGTAGCAACTGCTCCTTATATTGCTCTCTGAAGGGCAAGCACTGAGGCAATTGTAGTTGCTCCTTTGGTGTTGTAGGAGATAATAGCACGCAGTGATTTAATAAAGAAACACATCTTATAAGTATAGAGTGCTTTTAAAATGTGTTTATGTGTTTGTTTTGCCCTGAAACACATCTGTTAGGTAGAAAGAACTAGGTATTTTTGATTTCCACTTTTTTTTTATTAGGCAGCAAACACAAAAATTAATCAGGGAATGCCTAAATAGACCATTTCCTTGAAAAAGCAATTAGAGGAAATACACAGACCATGCATAGAGCATTCATATTGGCTGACAAATAATTGAGTTTTAAAGTCACACTTACCAACACCGCCAAAGTGTGATTTATGAAAAGAAGATATGCATTCACACCTGTCCTGATGAAACATTCTCAACTCCTAAGATAAACTGAAAAAAGGATATAATCCTGTTGAGAGAAGGAATCACTTTTTGCATCACAGACCTTATCTATACCAATGAATTATAGAGGACAGCATAGCATAGTTCTCTGACTCAAAGGCTCTTTCGTTTGCCAAGGTATAAAGTGAGAAAGAAGATTAAAAACAAAGAAAAGAAAGAAAGTACCTGCACACAAACACACTCACGGACACAGAGTGCACACTCTCTGAAATATTTAAAAAAGTAATTTTTTCAGACTGTATATTATTTAATAAATAATATACAGTCTGAAAAAATTAGTCCAGATAATACTATAGTTGAATGAGAATTATATCAGAATAACTCAAATTTCAAAATATAAGGCAAGCTCATTAAGAAAGCACAGATAAAATTGAATTCAGTAGAATAAATTAAATCTCATGGATGATGATGGCACAATTATCTATAATATGGTTTGTATAGGAAGCATTCTGTGTGAAGAAAATAACTTGGAGTTAAAGTTCAAAAGTTTATTTAATAAAACTTAAGAATTTTTGTAAGTTAGAAAAAGCATCCAGGAAATATATGTCTTGGAAATTTTGTGTAAGTTGGAGTAAGGGCTTATAAATTGTTTGATTTTGGAATAAATAAGTAAACTTATGCTAAATGTAATCATTAAAATAATGAAGACAAACACCAAGGAAAAATATATGTATGTACATGGGGTCTTGAAATTACTGTAGAAAACAAACAAATTATTCAATCTAGTAAAGAAAAGAAAAAAGGTAGGATATTGAATAATGAAATAAGATAGGAGGAAAAACTCAAATGCATTTATTATTGGAGTTACTATAAATAAACTATAATTCTCTATTGAAAAAGAGTACCTTCAATAGCAATAGAAACCAGAGCTCTATCATGTTTGCCAGAGAAATGACACCTATTTCAAAGTCACAATGGTATAAAAGAGAGATATGAAAAAATATATAGTAGGAAGTAAACTAAAGTGAAATGCTCTGATGTTATGATGAGATAACATTATTTATTAAATGTTTGTAATGTTGCAAATAGTGTATTTTTTATGAGAAAGACGTCATTATTGTTTTACAGATGGAAAAATGAGTCATTGAAAGTATCGGCAGTTTACTTATTGAATGAGATTTGTACTCAAATCCTATTAATAGAATTGCAATACAAGATTTAACTCACAATTTTTTATGCTTTCTATTATATCAAACTTCATTACCTCAGAGAACACAAAATGTTCGGTTAAGCACATCCACGTACCTAAAGCAGCTAAGTGGTATGTCAGGAGCACACTACTTATTTCTAACCTTTAAATTATCAGCAATACCAGAGAGCTAACATTCACTGTGAATCTTCTATAATCAACTATTTATCGTAATGACACAGTGGTTCAGTAGAACAGGAGAGAACCTAAACTTATCCAAGTGTAAAGGAGAATTTTATATGAAGTGGTGGAATTCTCTGCCAGTGAAGAAGAGCTGAACTGCTTAATAATGGAGTTTGGCAACTGACTATTTAGAGGGATGGAAAATTAGATCCAAACATCTCATCATACATATAAATGTGTCTATATAGAGTTAAAGTTCAAAATGTAAAAATAATGAAATAATTACTAAATCAAATAAAAAGGGTAAGATGGAGACATCAGGGTATTTTTATAATTTAAGGTTGGATAAATTCTGAAGACTATAGAAAGTTAGTAGATCAGGAAGAAATACTGTCAACATATGAGAGGAAAATATATTATCTATCTCAAACAAAATGATTTTAAATGTCTAAACAAAATAAGCAAACAAACATTATAGTGGGCAGAAGGATATGCTTAAGAAATGTAGAGAAAAAGTAATATAAATGACCAATAACCTTGTGAATTGATTTTTCACTTCACTAGCAGGTTGTTTCAAGGGCAAGAAACAAGTGACACAGGTTCCCACAGGCCTCCTTACTTGGGGTTTAAAGCTCTGTGGCCATCATCTTGGGAGTTGTTTTTTTTAATTTAAAGATTTTATTTATTTATTAATAGACAGAAGGGAAAGGAGGGAGAAAGATAGGGAGAGAAATATCAATGTGTGGTTGCCTTTCATGCGCCCCCTACTGGGGACCTGGCCTGCAACCCAGGCATGTGCCCTAGACTGGCAATTGAACCTGCGACCCTTTGGTTCACAGGCCGGCGCTCAATCCACTGAGCCACACCAGCTGGGGGAATCTTGGGAGTTTTAATAATTTTATTCTTGAATTTGGGTTTTGTAAGTGAACTCTGATGGAATATTGGGAGAATACACCCTGGCTCCCATGAGGTCTAGATTCTTCTCACCTTCCTGCCTCCTGACAACTCCTTGGGCCTGGTTCTTCCCCTCCCTGTGAGGGACAGAGATCAGCTTGTGTGTCCAGGAAAGACCCCGTTTTGCTGTTGCCCTGTGGGCACAGGGGCATAGGCTCGGTGCTAGTAGACAAGTCAGGCATTCCCCAGGTACTCTGCGTGGGACAAGGCAAAGGCAGCCCACCCTGTCTGGCTGCCTCGCGGCATACTCAGCAAGTTATTCAGCAGGGCTCTCTTGCTCACCTACACCCAAGTACCAACTATGTCCAGATTCAAAGGCTTCAATCCATGAAGTCCCCCATTGTCCATGGGTAGCAGGACTGAGCTGTGGAAAGGGGGCATTTTTTTTCTCCGGATCCAGGCTGGGCCCTGCCTCATCATTTTATATTGGGCTCAGCAAATCACCAAGCTGGTTCTGCTCACCACTAGTCATGGTGAGGAACTTAAAACAATGACATGCCGTGTTTGTTATTCAGTCCCATCAGAGGGACCAAAAAGTAAAGTAGTAACATTGTAACAGTGAGGGAGTGAGGAAATGGGTCCTCTCCATGCTGCTGGGAGATTGCGGAACATCATATACAGTACTTTCTTCCAAATTTTAATAGCTCTCATGCTGCCTCAGCAAACCCTCTTTGGGAAATGTTTCAGACAGTAAATAAGTCAAATGTTATGAAATGTGCATTGTTTGTTAATAAATATTATTGTTGTTAAGTCAAAATGAATAGTATTGAGTAAAAATAAATAGTATTAAGTGAAAATAAACTTCTAAGATATTTCTTGCATCCTCATTTATGAAAAAGAATTTGGGCAAAATCTGCGTTTCCATCCAAAGAGGTGGACTTGGTTAAATTGGTTCATTAAACTATGGGATACTGGGGAGCTAATAAAATGAAATGAAGCATGCTTGGCTAGAATAGTCAAGTGAAAAAAGTCACAGAATGTTGTTAAATATAATCCCATATTGTAAAGAAACTAACTAAAAACAATGCATTTCATATGTAACTGTCCTAAATTGACAATGATGGTTAAGTCTGTGGGGAAGGGGTAAATATGTGGACAGAAGTAATAATTTAAAAATTCCATGTTATATATTCTGTCATTTAAATGGTATGAATATATTTTATATGTACTCTTTAAAATTATATGAGTGGAAATATATACATGTGTGTAGTTATATATTAATAAATTGTGCATTTATGATATGATATACTTTCATTTACGTACGTAAGAGGCACAAATTCCTAAGAACCTTAGATATTCTAATTGAATGACAATTAAGACTTACACCAAAAACTGTACCTCTTTTTGAGAGCAGACCAATTACAACAGTGAGCAAATTATTAACAGTCTGTGTTTCAATAATCTCTGTGATCTGATTTTAAATATTCAACATGACATCACTTAAAAAAATAAAAGAGAGAGACAAACACTTTTCTTGTATCCCTCTCCTGAGATCAAGTGTTGATTTTTAACTTTCTGGAAGAAAACATAGACTTTTTATTTTGCTGATTTTGCATATACCTGTCCGTGGTATGCTAAAACACTAGCCTAAATCCTTTGTCTCACTTGTGCCCCAGTTCTTCAGTTGGAGTGTAAACTGACAAGTCCAGGAAGGGCATTTCCATCGTATGTTATACTGCGGCTAGCTCAGACGCTCTTCTCTTACAAGAAATCTGTTTTCCTAGAAGAGAATCCAGCTTTCAATGTATTAGGCATTGTTTACAGATGCCAACATTTCGTTCCTATATTTAATTACTGTTTTGAGGAAATATTTTAGAGTCTTGACAAATAATTGCTAATTCAGCCTTAAAGCAAGACCTAGGAAAAACAAAAGTATTCATCCTAGAATCAGGAGAAATAAAATATACCTGTAAGCTCACATCGATGAGTTTAAAGGTGTAATGTTTCTTAGAGTGATTTAGTGATATTCTTTTCTATGTCTTTTAGTCTTTTACTTAGAGTGGGGATAAATTCCTGTTGTACTAACCATTATTATCAGAAACAACAAATCTTATACTGCAAAATATGATTGAAATAACAGTTACTGCTGTTACAATTACTATATGTGACTTGAGGGCATGCAAATTAGACATGCTGCTTCCCCCACATCCCATTCTGAGCGCAGCATCGTGTTTGTCAAATGACCAGTTTTAAATCTGTGCCTAAATTTAGCTTATACAAGGTGTAAACTTTGATACTATGTTTAATTAAAGCACACACAGAAAACAAAAAGCTATTTTTTTAAGATTTTATTTTTATTTATTTTTAGAGAGAAGGGAAGGGAGGGAGAGAGGGAGAGAAACAGCAATGTATGGTTGCCTCTCACATGGCCCTCATGGGGACCTGGCCTGCAACCCAGGCATGTGCCCTGACTGGGAATAGAACCGGAGCCCTCCGGTTCCCAGCCCGTGCTCAATCCACTGAGCTACACCATCCAGGGCCAAAAAGCTATTTTATTATCCACTACTCCTTGCCTTTGTGCCAGATTACGTATCACACAATGCTCTGAGCTATAAAATAATGTATAATCAAGAGGGTGTGAAAGCAAGGATGTCTTCAGATGCTGATGCTGTTTACAGAAGAATTTGGGGTGTTTAGTCATAGGATTCAGTGGAGCTTCCCCATTCCCTCATCACACCCATGGCAAAAATAACTCAAAATTCCTTTTCTTTATTTCAGGTGCAATAGTATGGAGTATTTTCCAAGAAAACTAAGCTTTTTATATACACAGAAATAATATTTATATAAAGACATTCTTTCTGTCTAAAGAACTAGCCTTATTTGAGATGGGGAGGGATTTTCATGATCTTCCTGTTGTGTGTGTGCGTGTTGAGCCAGGGCCCTCTGACATGGAATATTGCAGAAGAATTTTTTTTTTATGTTTCTTCTTTCTGTTATATGTTTAAATCACTATTCTGTGTTCAGTTCTATTCAGCTTGGTGAGTCACCACAGTTACTCACTTGCCCTCAATTCTTCTCCTTCTTTTCTCCATTAGTTTTCTAAAATTACTTTATTGTTGTTCAATTACAGTTGTCTGCATTTTCTCCCTACCACCCCCCCCACCTCAGCCAAACCCACCTACATTAAGTATTAACTGGAACCTGCTTTCTTATTCTGAGCAATTAAGGGAGCATTGTTAATCTTCTTCGGAGCTCTGTAAAATGACAAAACAGCTTTAACATCCTTCTAGCACTCCATTTATTCCAGTGTCATTTCTGATGCATGAAAAAATTCCACAATTCATTTAATTAATGTATAACTATAAGTGAGACTGATTGAGAGCAGGAAAAACTCTCTCCCAACAATAACAAAAACAAAATCTAAAGTTGTTATCCAACTGTTTTTAAGTAAAAGAGAAGAATCTTAGAATATCCTATTGTTCAAAAATGCATACAGTAAAGTAAAGAAAGCTATCTATTCTACCCAGCTATTGTCTCCCCTGGACTGGTAAAAAACATTTTAAAATTATCAGTGAAAGAATTTAGTGTGTTAGTCTTACCTTCTTTCCCCATTCCCTTTTTCTTTCATTCCCTTTTACCTTTAGATTTCTATCTCTTCTCTTTTTCTTTTTAATTACTTTATTGTTGTTCAATTACAGTTATTTGCATCCTCTTCCTCCCCTCCCCCCTCCCCCCACCTCCCCCCAGCCTCCCACCTCCCCTTTAGCTCCCTCCATGTGTCCTCTACAGTGATTCCTGAAAACGCCTCTCCCCATTGTCCCCTCCCCACTCCCCCACGGCCATTGATAGACTGTTCTTAATTTCAATGTCTCCGTCCATGCCCTGCTTGCTTTCTGTCTCTGTTGTTCACGATCCAGTTAAAGGTGAGATCATATGGTATTTGTCCCTCACCGCCTGGCTT
>PVJI01022171.1:0-25755 GCA_004026765.1 Micronycteris hirsuta
ATCATCTTCACCATCACCATCTTCACCATCACCATCTTCACCGTCATCTTCACCACCACCATCTTCACCACCGTCATCTTCACCATCGTCATCTTCACCATCGTCATCTCCACCAGCAGCAGCAGTCTTCCTGCTTTTTAGTTTGGCTGCTATTGAGGGGCTACTCTTAAGGTTTTACCAAGAAAATAATTTGTTTAAATAGTTCCAAATGTGAAATACACGCTAACATTCCCCTGACACTATTACTTAGTTACAAAGACAGTTGAACTACAGGTTTTCTGGGCTGGTAGGTAGGCATACTGCCTACATTATCTCAGGAGTCCTTACAACAGCTTGCTAAAAAAGGTATTAGGTCCCCACTTTACAGATGGTGAAACTGAGGTTCAGGAAGGACAAGTAATTTGCTCAAGTTTACACACCTAGTTCTGCCCTAAAGTCAGAATTAAAACCCAGAAATCCTGACTCTAAAAGCCATCGTACAATCCAATGTTATACATTTTGACAACCATGCATTGATTAAAAAAAAACCAAAAAACAGAACAACTTTTGACAGTGTCTTCAAATAAATGATCTCATTTGGTTGATTTCTCCCTACCCACATTATCAGTGCCTTTGACTGAGAAAATAACTGCCTCTCTGGAAGACTGCACAGCCTCCCCAGTCTCCCTAAAACTCCTGCCCCCACTCTTGGCCTACCCATCCATTCTCAGAGCAGTCAGAGAGATTGTTCTAAAGCACAGGTCTGGTTGGGTCACCCCCTTGCCTAAAACCTCCAATGGCTCCCCAGGGCCCTCTGGAGAAAGCTCACTTGGCTTGTGAGACAGGCTGCAAGGATTCCTGGAAGCTCATGATTTATTCATGGAAAGCCAGGCCAATGAATGGCCCTTTTCTCTCCTGAAGAGGCTGGCTGGGGGCAGGGGGTAGCGTGGAGGCAAAGCTGGAGGACCGGCCAGTGCCTGCCATTCACACCAGCGCCAGCCTCAGGGAATAGTTTGGCCACATCAACAACTGCATGCTTTCTGGGTGGGGAGCACCACACAGGGGGGTTGGGGTGGGGCGGGGCTGGGGAAGGAGGCCAGAGGACTATGGGAGAGAGGGTTGGTGGGAAGAGGATGGCAGTTTCTCTGCAGGGACAAATGGGGAGACGAGAGAGCTGAGGTGATCCAAGCCGACATGGCCGTTTGCTGTGGGTATATGAGGTGACCCTTTCTGAGTCTCTCACTGGACCCCTGAGAAAAACAGACATGCCTGATTTTTGGAGCTGGAGGTGTGGTTTCAAAGGGCCGGAAGGACTGCTGGGCAGTCTGGGTGACTGGCGTGATCAGCGATGCATGAGGTGGGTGGACACGGAGGGCCCCTCCCGCTCTGACGGGTGAGAGCACTCTGAGCTCCTCCTACCTTTCCATTCATGGTGTTTCGGAGTGAAGACTCAATTTTTTTCCGGAAGAGTTGGATCAGCCACCTGGAGATGGACACATGGGGACATGCATGAAGCTCCCCAGGCATCCCTGATCTGTCCTGGGAAGGTTGCCTCATCCGGGAAGCCTCCCTCCCCCTCCTCAAAATCGGCCTAGGCACCCACCCTCGGCCCTGAGATACAACTGCACACACCCCATGAGACGCTCTCCCCCGCGCGCAGTGACCTGTTTATGAGGTTATTTCTTCAACAAGGGCACAGCTGGGCCCCTGCCCTGTCTCAGCCTCATTCCTCACCACTCCCCCGCCTCCCTGCTCTCCAGCTACACTGCTCTGCCACATCCTCTTGTGCCCTGTGCTTCCTCCCACTCCAGGGCCTCTGCTTGTGCTGTTCCTGCTGCTTAAAACACCCCCTGTCCCCAACAATGACCTAATTAACTCCTACTTAATTCTTTTCATCTCAACTCAAACATCATTTCTTTAAGGGAGAACTGGCCAACCCCCAGACCAGGTCAGATCCTCCTGTTCTATGTGTTTGCCTCATTCTGTACCTCTTTTTCTTAGTTCTTACATCCTTTTAAAATTCTTTGTGAGCTACTCATTAATGCAGCGATTTGGTTAATGTTTGTCTTCCCCACTGGACAGGGAGCTTCAAGAGAACAGGGACTATGTGGCTAAGAACCTGGGGCCAGAGAGTCTCGGGCTGAATCCCTTCTCAGTAATCACTAGGGACGAAAACGCAGGTTATTTCCTACCCTTTCTGTGCCTGGGTTGTCTCCCCAGAAAATGGGCACCAGTGGACTAACCTCAGAGTCATTGTGTGGATTCTCTGAGGGGACACACATGCCTACCACAGTGTTGGTAAATGGGCTAAGCTAAATGGGTCTTGGCCAATTGGTCTGTTTCTTGAGCGTGTTGCCTAAGCCTGGTGCATAGGATTCTTAGCAGATATTTGTTGACTGGCTGGCTGGCTGGTGGAGTGCCTACGGTTTTGTGGTAAGGATTGTGTAACTCAGTGCATAGACAGAGCCTGGGGCAATAGTTAGAGCTCAGTAAAGTCTGTTGAATGCATGTTGAACGAACAAGTGACCTCCCGCCCCAGAGGCAGGAATGGGGTCTGCTCCGTCAAGGACCCCTGTCCTTTCCCCTACACCTGAGGCCTGGCCGGGAGGTGGCACTCGGGACATGTTTTCCAAATGCAGGGATGATTAGGATAGTTCTCCTTGATGTCCCTCCTGCTATCTACAGCCCCAGGAAGTCATACCCCAGGTGGCTGCCTGAGATGTGCACATGGACGCTGGCAATGTTGCTGCTGCAGCTGGAGCAGGTGGCAGTGGGGTGGCCTGAGGTGGGGTCACAGCTCAGTTTCAGACCCGCCGAAATGGAGATGCCTTCCACGCTCAGGTCGAAGTTGCCACTGGCTTTGCTGAAGGGAGACAAAGAGAAAAGCCTTGGAACAGGCAGTGCCCCACTGCCGTTTGCACTTCTCGCCAATGTTAGAAGGTGGGTTTTGCTATTCTCCCCAGTCCAGGTGAGGAGATGGAGTTCAGAGAGGGAGGCAGGTTGCCCAAGGTCACACAGCAGCTGAGTGAAATGTCCAGGATTCCAATCTGAAGCTTCAACCCATGTCTACCCGGCAGAATCCTGCTCTTACCCACTCTACCTCAGCCTCTGCCCATGCTGTGTGGCTTTGGGGGTGTTTCTTCACCTCTCTGAGCTTCGGTTCCTCATCTAGATCCTGCATCAGCAGTGGGACACCAGCTGTGTCACAAAAAGCTGAGTGTTTGGGATCAACGACTTTAATTAAGGAATGCCCCTGTTCATTAGTGGAGTTTATAACTCCTCCCTTGGGGATGAAAAGGGTTTTGGATGAGACAGTGGATATAAATGTAGTTTGTTAACTCTTCTATAGAGTGATGAAGTAACGTTAATTTTTTGTGTGTGATTAAAAAAATAATAGGCCCTGGCTGGTGTAGCTCAGTGGATTGAGTGTGGGCCTGTGAACCAAAGCGTTGCCGGTTCAATTCCTGGTCAGGGCACATGCCTGGGTTGTAGGCCAGGTCCCCAGTATGGGGTGCGCTAGAGGCAACCACATATTGATATTTCACTCCCTTTCTTTCTCCCTCCCTTCCCCTCTCTCTAAAAATAAATAAACTCTTAAAAATTAAAAAATGATAAGTGAAATGATAGATACTAAAGAGCCCAAGTGAAGACCTGAGCAATCCTCGTTGTAGGGAACCAGCAGCCCAGGGGTCCTTGTAAGGGAAGACAGAACCACACCCTTCTCCTCACAAAGTGACTTCTGCTCTGTTTTCTCCCAGGATTCCCCACAAAGGAGAGGTTTCTGAAGTGATTGGTCAGCCTAGAGCCACTATCACTAGTGGAAAGGGTCACTGTGGTAAGAGTCCAATATTTAGATTCAGAGTTATAGTTTGGATGATTTGCCCTAACTTTTTACCCCTCCCTGCATCCATACCCTCACCATTGCCTATGTTGGGGAGGGGGTGTATTTCCATGCTCTTGACTTTGGGTATGGCCATGTGACTTGCTTTGGCCAATGGCCTATGAGTAGAAGTGACTGTGGGCCAGTTCTGAGTCTAGCCTTTAAGGGGACCTTTGTGTTTCCTGTTGCCCTTTTTGCCCCCCTGCCATCATCAAGAACATGCCCTGGGTAGCTCACTGGTCCAGAGAGGAGGACGAGATACAGGTGGAGAAGAGCCACCTCACCTAAGCCCAACCTAGATGTGGGACCCCCAGCCAACACATCGATGTGCAAGTGATGATATATGACTTGCTTTAAGCCACTGGGTTGGGATGTTTGTTACACAGCAATAGCTGACCGATAAAGGGATAAATTAAAGGTCCCACTTAGCCTTTCACCTAAGCCACATGCACTAACTCTGCCTTGCCAGTGTCCTGCACTGAGACAGGACAAGTGCTCAGCTCTTAACCAAGGGTTATGTCGAATCTTGTTATGTGCAAAATTCTGCCAGGAACCCTGTAGGTACAAGTGGTGACATGCAAGGCAAAAATCAAGCATTCCTGAGATCCTGGCTCTCATCCCTTCCAAGCATCACCAAGAGTTCTCCCACATCCTCAAAAACCCCAGGCTTGGAAACACACATGAAATTCTTGCGTGCCTTCCATTTTCCACTGATCTTGACATTGGCATTTGTCACAGAGACGGCAAGGCCCTCATTGGGCAGCAGTGTTATCTTGGAACTGGGAAGCTGAACTCCACGTACAACCATGCTGCAAAGAAGAAATGTTCAGTTAGCCTTCAGGAGGCCCACGCAAGGACTCAGCCAATGGTCAGTGTGGACACAGGCTTCCCACCCAGTTCCTGCGCTCCATCCATTCCAGGACAACCCAGAAGCTGTGAGAGCAGCCTTGGGAGACAGGGCCATTGGGCAGAGTGGCTAGGCTTTGAAGTCAGACAAACCTGCATTTGAATCCTGCTCCTAAATGCACTATTGTGTAACCCTGGGCAGGTCACTTAATCATCATGAGCCTCAGCTTCCTCATTTATAAAATGGGCACAATAATCTCTATCTGGTAGGGTGTGTGACAATCAAAAAAGATAACAAATGTTATCCCATTAACTACAAGTTCTATACAGGGCTGCAGTGTGTCTTTTTTTTTCACTACTGTAGTAAAGCCTGCTGTGTCAGACACAGTAGATGCTCAAATATATTTTTTGAGTGAATAGGTGTATAAAACTCTCTACAGAACATTTGTGGGTTTTCTGCCCAGGGCCCACACCCCCTTATTGTGTTAACAGAACTATCATTTAACTTTTCCATGTTGCTCCAAAGAAAGTTGACTTTGCCTCCATCTTTTGGGGGGTGGAGCTTATGATTCAGGTAAAAGGTGATTAGCATAGTCTACTCCCCTGACCACAGTGATTGGTTCAGGAATGTGTACATAACCTAAGATGAACCAATCAGAGTGAATCTTAGGGGTTTTGCTTGAGTTGCAAGGATCAGGTCGTCTCCTTCCATAGGACTTACAACACTGAGGTGATGCTGGTGGGCATCTTGCCTCTTGGAGGAGTCACCCTACCTAAGAATTAGACCTCCCCAAGGGAAGTGACACCAAGAGGTGGCAAGAGAGAAAGGGAATCCAATGACACTTGAGCCTGCCTGAAGCTGAACCTGAAGCTAGACTACTCCAGGGACACCTCAGTCCTGTGAGCCAGTAATTTCTGCTTAGGCATTTTAGATTAGGTTTTCTGTCCTTGAGCTCCCCTCCTCCAAATCCTAACTGATATATGGGCCTAGTACAGAGTTTTGGGGTTCATGACACATCCCTCAGGGAGTCATGGTGAGTGCCTGAAAGACAATGTTCAGGTTGGAAGCTTGGGGGATTGCGTCTCCTTGCGACAGTGAAACGCTGGCTTTGGGATCTAACCTCTCTAGGCTGAGGAGTGGGTGGCTCTGTGATTCTAGACTTTGGTGGCCCCAGAACACTATAAAGCCCTGCACACTGAGGATGGAGCTTGACAGGCCTCACCTGTAGAAGCTATATTCGCCTTTCCCCAAATACTTGACCTTAAAGCTTCCTGAGAAAGGGGGAATCTCGATCTTCTCCAGCTCCTTCTGCAGCACAGCTACTCCCTGCTGGCAGGCTGAGGGGAGAGAGCAGGAGCAACTGTCAGAGGCGCAGCTGAGGAGCCGGGGCTGGCGGGCCAGGGCAGCCTCCGGGCCCTCGCCCCGTTGGTCGCTGGCACAGTGGGAGGGGGAAGGTCTAAAGCTAAGGTTTGCTGGAAAGGGCCAGAGAATAAGGATTTTAGGCTCCATGGGCCCTGATGTCTCTGTCACAACCACTGCAAAGCAGCCATAGACAATATGGGAGTGGTGGGTGTGGCTGTGTTCCTCCAATGAAACGTAATGAATACTGAAATGTCATATTTGTATCATTTTCACGTGGTGTGAGATATCATTCTCTTTTGATTTTTTTAACCATTTAAAAATGTAAAAGTCATTTTTAGTCCTTGGTCCATACCAAAACAGGCATGGCCTGGATTTGGCCTGCAGGCTGTAGTTTACCATTCCCTGGTCTAAAATATCAGCCCCTCTGAACACCCAGCCAGGCATCCTATGGGTGTTCATTGCACACCTACTGTATGCCTAGCTCTGTGCCGTGCCCTCACAGATATTCCGTCTCTCTGGCTTTCGGACTGTGTCTCCACAGGACCTTTGCATGTGCCATTCCTGTTGCTTAGGAAACCCTACCCTCCCTTCTTCACCTAGCCAACTTCTGGTCAGCTCCATCATCACTTCCTCCAGGAACTTTCTCTGACCCAGCTGACCTCCCATGATGCCACGGGCATCTCCTTGAGCTCTGCTATTCCTGTTTGTAATTATGCGTTTATTCACAGGACTTTTGGGTTAATGTCTCTCCCCGCCACCCATGGTCAGTGGCAATGCCTGTTTTATTTACTAATGTAAATGTGTTTCCTACATTTACCACAGTGACTAGAACTTATATTAGAATACACTTAGTATTTGCTGGATGAATAAATGAATGAATGCCTCAGTGTCAAGGATTCTACTACCAGTTTTGATGTAGCTAACAGCATCAAAGAACCAATTAAAAAGGCAAAAGTTATCTGAGAAAGAGTAGTATGTAAAATGAGGGATCCCAGGCTTTGTGTTTTCCAAGAGCCAGTTAGGAAATAATAATAACAATAATAATAATTTATCGAGCTCTTATTCTATGCCAGGCACTGTTCTGGGCTCTGTACATACATTGAGTTCCTGAATCTGAACACTTCTAGAAAGCAGATCCGTTACCACCCCCAGTTCTCAGATGAGGAGGCTGACATTCAGAAAGGTGACCACACAGCTGGCGAGTGATGGAAGGGGGATTCGAATCCAGGCCTTCTGGTCCCAGAGCCTGTGCCCTGGGATGGGCCTTCTGGGGGTTCAAAAGTAAACAACACACACTGCCTGGAAGGGAAAGAAAACCTGGACTGGCCGGGATCTGGGGGTCTGCCAAGGATCTGGGGGTCTGCAGCGGCCAGGTCTCGAAGGGGCTCAAATACCATGCAAAGAGATCCGGGGATCTGAGGGTCCTGGGGAACCACTGAATACCGTATTTTTGCTGTGTATAATGCACACTTTTTTGCCCAAATTTCTTAGGGAAAAATAAGGGTGCACATTATACATGGGCATAATGATTATATACCATGGGTATAATAATCCTGTGTATAATGCCCACAAAAATGTGGGTGCGCCTTATACACAGCAAAATACAGTAGTCTTGGTAAGGAGAGGGGCATGAACAGGTTTGCTGCCCTTCAGAAAACCCACTGTGGCTGCCGTGTGGGGTGTGGATTGGAGGAGAAACTGAGGCTGCTGTGACAGAATATGAAGACTTCTGGGTTTAAAGGCTGAGCCCAAGCCTCTGCTCCTGGCAAGCCTTCCGGGGCCACCCCAGCACTGTGTTCGGAGCAGGGCCACACCCCTTCCCCCTTGGGATTCAGAGGTGTCCTGCCTGGGCTGGGGTAGGAATTCAGGGATGACAGACCAGGTCCCCCTGAGTCCTGTCCTAATGTCGCAGTGGTGCCCCAGGGCATGAGGTTCTCTCTGCCTTCTCCTTGGTCTGGTTGCTCTAGGGTGGGCTAGCCTCACTCTTCCGCAGTTCATCTCTCGGCCACTGGGAGACAGCATCGAGCAGCTACAGCAGGGACCTCAGACAAAACCAGAGCTCAAATCCAGGCAGCCCTCTGGACTACCCACTACCTTCTCCAAGTTTCCATTTGCTCATCTGTAAAAGTTGCTCGTAACAGTACGTCCCATCCCGGGGTGACAGGAAGATGAAATGAGACCGTGTGTGAAGCTCCTGGCACAGTGCCTGGCACAGATCAGAACGGGTCAGCAGGAGCTGCTTCCTGCCCCACACTCCGCTATCTGGGGATGAGTGGCCTGGGGGACCCTCTCTGGGCCACCCACGTGGGTAATGTGCACAGTATGGCCACCAAGCCTCTGCCCTGGGGGAACATTTAAGAAGGGCCTTCCCTATGCTCCCCCTGCCCTCTGCTCAGCCTCTCCACTGCCTGAGCTCTGCCCACGCTGAAGACTGAGCGGTAATCTTGAGGCAAATGACAGGGCTGAGAATAAGCTTGGGAAGGAAATAAAGGGCTTAGAAGCCGGGGTTGAGGTTTAGGTAGAGGGAGGGAGGGTACCACAAGGCCCCCCGGGGTCCTAGGTACTGGACTTGGAGTCCTCCAGGCCCAGCACTGCGGCCCCAGTCCTGCCACTTCCCAGTCCTGCAATCTAGGGCAACTTGCCTTGCCTCAGTTTCTTCATACGTAAGATGGGGTGAGGGACCTACTGTGCGGAGCTGTGAGCACGCCGTGCGCTGGAGTTAAAGGGCCGCACACGGCAGGTGCTCGGCCGTGGGAGAGGAGGAGAGGAAGGCCTACCGTAGTCGAGGCCCTTCTGGGTGATCCTGACCACGACACCGGGGTTGGCGGCCTCTGTCACAGCTGTGCCCAGGGCGGCCAGCACCACCAGGGTCGCCCACCTCGTTGTGCAGTCCAGGCCTCTGGCCATGTCTTCGTCCTCCAGTGCTGGCACAGTCTCTTTGCTTTGGCAGGGAACCAGGGACCTATGAAGGAGCTGGCTGGGGAAATGCAAGTTACACAAGAATGTAGAAAGGAGGAACTGGGGTTGGGGCAGGAGAGGGGGTGGATGGCCGCCTGCAGTTCCCCACTGAGGTTGGGGCCACAACCCCAGAGGCGGCCAGAAGTGGAGTCTGGGAGGTGTGTGTGTGCATGTGGTGTGTGTGTGTCAGTTGAGAAGGAACCTCTGACTCTGGGCATTGGTCCCCTCCCAAAGCATCTCATCCTCCTCTGTGGGTGGTGGGTACATCGGGGTTCATTATATTTTTTCCTGACCAGTTAAGATACAATTGATATATAATACAATTATATACATTTAAAGTATATATGCAATGTAATGATTTGGTATATGTGTGCATTGTGAAGTGATTACCACGACCAAGCTAACACATCCAGCATCTCACACAGTTGTAATTTGTGGTGTGTGTGGTAAGAACATTTAACACATACTCTCGTAGCAAATTCCGAGTCTACAAAATAGTATTCTTAACTGCAGTCATGGCGCTGTACCTTAGATGCCCAGAACCTACTCCTTTTGTAACAGAAAGTTGTATTTTTCTCTCTACTTTTGATTTTCTGGATATTTTCCATATTAAAACACTTAAGAAAGCAGAACCTTTAGCGTTTTGTTTTACTTTTTTTGATCCAGAGAGGCGGTAGCGGTAATAACTAAACACTCGAATTTTGGAATCCAGTATCTTAGCTGTGATTTTAAATCTTCGCTCTGCCAGCCGGGCGGTTTGGCTTTGGTCACGCCCCTTAACCTCTCTGAACCTCAATTTCCTCTTCTGTAAAGTGGGAATTGTCAGGGTGCTCTCCCTCCCTGGATGACCGCGAAGACATAAGGGGTGTAAACCACGGCGAGCGCTTCCTAGCCCAAGGCCCCTGCGGGGAGAACACGCAAGGGGTAGCTGTTAGTGTCGCTCTGACCTTTAAAGCATCCATGTTCACTGGCCAGCATTTGAGAAAGAACCAAGAGGGTAAAAATTACATGCAATCCCCATTCGAGAGACAACAAGCAGAGGTGTGTTTCAGAGTATTTCTCTGCCTCCCTCTCCTTTTTTAGCCAGCATAAACAGGATCGGTGTTTTGTTTCCTTTAACAAACAGAAATGGGATCACACTGGTCGGTTTTGTGAAGTTCCCGTTTTTCAATAAACAGTGTATAGTGGACGTCGGCCTGAGCACTAAACATCCTTCCACATGCCCCGTAGTTCGTTGCTTCCTCCTCCCACAGTTTTTTTAATGTAATTTCTTTTTTTATATTTTTTAAAAATTATTTTTACATTTTTATTACTGACACTGTCACAGATGTCCCTACCACTTTGCCCACCTGCACCCAGCTCCCATCCCCCTTCCCTCTGGCTGTCACCACACCGTCGTCTGTGCTCATTTCCACAGTTTTCTTTTTATTCTTTTTACCCCTTCCTTTGACAGGTGCGGGACCTGAGGCTTGGAGAGAGGAAGTGTTTTTCCCACAGTCACGAAACTAGTTGCTGCCAGCAGAGCTGGGATTCAGGCCCCCAGACCTGTTCAGGTTCCAGGCCAGCCTGAGCTCTTCAGCACTTTGGGGGGGGGGGGGGGGGCATAGACACTCTCTTCCCCGCCCGCCCCCAGCCTTCCACGTGAGTCTCTGTCTGCGCTGCCCCTGCCCCTCCCTTTGCAGCGGCCTCAGGCTCTGGGTGGGCGGGAACCCCACAGGGCAGCCAGCTCATTCTCCATGGTGATGAGAGAAGAGGAGGGGTCTTCGAAGGGGAAGCCAGCTTCTCTCCTGCTGGGTCCCCATCAGCCCCCTGGAGCCCTGTCTCCCCGACTTCGGTTTATGAACGTGTGGTGAAGACCGCTGAGCCAGGCGGAGGTGAGACCTCCAGAGTTGGTTTTTTTCTCGTCTCTGTGCCTGGTTCTGAAAGGCCCCCATCCACCACTAGAATGCCGGCTCGCTTAAGAAGGAAAACTGTGGCCTCTGCAGAGCATCTACTCTGTGCTGAGGCTTTACCTACATTACCTGCCAGCCTGAAGACCACCCATGAGGGAGGGACAATTCTGCTTCTTTTTGGAGACAAGAGAACGGAGGCACAGAGTGATTATGGCCCTGTCAAGGTCAAACTACCTTTCTTGAAGAGCAGACTTCTTTCCCCCAGCTGGGTCAGGTGACAGGAGGACAGGTCACCCTGGGTCGTCGCCCCAGCTCTACCCTCCTGGGCCTCCGGTGTCAGATGTCTGTACCTGGACCAGGAAGACAGATCTAAGTAACAGGCAAAACACATAGATCGATGACCTGTCAGAAAATTAGATTTAAAAGAAAATCATCGCACCCAGTTTTGAACACCAGCAGCTCTACCTGCACAAAATGCCTGAGTCCCCTGGGCCCAGGCAGATCAGTGAGAGTGTCAGACAAGGAAGGAGCCGTAAGATGAAATTCACGTGACTATGACTCACATTGCCACAAAATCAGAATCTTCAGACCAACTAGCATGTGTATGAGTTTCTCTCTGGTGATTCATGCCCAGCCAAGTCCATGATATGTCCAGCAGTGACCCTCTGGCTTCCTTCAATACTGCCACTGGCCATGGCGTTGTCCCACTGCTTCAGATCTGACTCTATAAGTGACTATGTCGTCAACCCAGGCGACAGAAATCCCCAACTCACACTGGCTTCAACAGTAGGCATATTTATTATTTCAGAGAAGGCCCGTTTGAGGTTCTAGTTGATTCAGCAGCTAACAGGCATTTACCATCTCCGTCTCTCTGCTCTGCCATCCTTGTGTCTCAGATTTACCATATTTTTTGGACTATAACATGTACCAGGGCATAAGATACACCTAGGTTTTAGAGGAGGAAAATAGAAAAAAAATGTGAAGCAAAAAATGTGGTAAAATATTTAATAACATAAATAACATAATATTTCACCATTGTAAATGTAAAGAGCCAGGTAAGCTACATTCAGACTATAAGATGCATCCCCATTTCCTCCCAAATTTGGGGTAAAAGGTGTGTCTTATAGTCCAAACAATACGGTATCTTCCCACTGACTCCTTTCATGATTGCAAGATGGCTGCAGCAGCTCCAGTCATTGCATCTAAACAGACTTCTTAGGCTATCTCTTTCTCTGTCTCCTCCCCTCTCTTCTTCCTCCTCTTTTTTGGTCTTTTTATTATTGTTGTAAAATATTTCAAACATAAAGGTAAAAATAGGCTACCCAAGTTTATAAAATCTTAACATTATGCCATATTTATTCCTTATAGTTTCTTTTAGTTTTATGAATTTAATACCTGCATAGCTATGTGTAACCAGGACCACAATAAGGGTATAGTTCCATTGTCCCCTCAAACTTTCTCCTGCTATCCCAGCACAACATGGCTTAAATCATAAAGAAAATATATTATCTCAGCAGGAATTTAGAGGTGAGGTGAATCGAGAGTCAGTTCATTCCAGGGCTGGTTCTGTCTATTTTTCTACTTTGTGGTCTTCAGGATGTTGAGTTTTTCCAGAAGAAAGTGCATCGGGTTTGGAGCCTGCAGACCTGTGTTTATAGTCCCAGCCAGACTACCTACTCTGTGTGATGCTGGTCAAGTTCTTTGACCCTTTTGAAACGTGGGGAAACAATGCCCATCATAGGGGTTGTTCTGAAAATTCAATGAGATGATAGGTACGAAGCAATCTGTATGGAGAAGGTGTTCAGTAGACAATCATAATGCATCCTTCAGCACTAGCCAGCTGGAGAGTCCTCGAGTCCCCAGGAAAACTGACCTCTCAGTGCTCCGGCCCTTTGTTTGGCGTGGATACATGCAGAGAGAGAGGAATTCGTGGCTCACAGGGCCTCGGTGAGCCTACCACTGGCATTTGGGCTGTGAGAAGCAGGCAGTCCCTGCACAGCACAGCACAGCACAGCAGTTAAGGAGGAGGGCTGGGCACTTACAGGCCTGGGTGCAAATCCCAACTTGCCACTTACTTGTTGTGTGAGTTTGAACTTAACTTTGCTGAATCTCCGTTTCCTCATTTGTTCCCATACTCCATCCTCAGGTCCAGGCCCTTCTTTGGGCTCAGACGCTCAGGTTTGACCACCAAGCCATCCCTGTGGTCCACTGGGGCCCCATAAGCCTCTCCCTCCCCCTGAGGCCTGGATTCTCCTGCTCCTTCTCTCCTTCATCCACCCTGTCCTACCTCCTCCATGTGTCTGGCTTTCAGTTTCTGTGGTTGGTCATTGTCTGATCCTGGATGGGGGAGGCAGGAGGAGGAGGGCCTCGAGGTGGGTGCTGGGGGTGGAAGGGAGCAGAGGGATGGGTCCTCAAGAGACCCAGCCTCAAGAAGTAGTATCTAAATGCCAATCAGACATTTTGCACAGTGGGGATAACCCCTTGGTGTCTCTCCTACCTTGCCATGCTAAAAGTGTCTATGCCCAGAGCCTTGTCTCATAAAAAGGCCCCTTTGGGTACCCTGGGCCCGGAGGTAGGGGAAGATCTTCCTTATGGCATTATTATTATTATTATTATTATTACGGTTCCAGAGTAGACCACAAGATATATTTAATAGTGAATAAATGAAAGGAGGGTCAGAACCCAGAGCATAAATTCCAGGCAATAAACATTTGGAGCCTGAGAAGGACAAGCTCAGCCTGACCTCTCAATCCCCCCAGGCTTCCAGAAGAGGCAAGAATTGACCTTGGCCCTGGGGGCTGAGCAAGGTTGGGGGTCAGCCCCCCTCTGTGCCTCAGAGCTGATAGGAGGAGGTCTGCTTCTGAGACTGGAGGCACAGGCTTCGCACGAAGACCAGCCTGTGGGGAGAGCTGGAGGCTGAGGGAAAGGAGAACGGAAAGATTCTGGGGGTGGGGTGGGTGTGGCAGAGGGGAGAGAGAGTGTTACTCTCACTTCTCCTTTCTCTTTAGAAACTGAAGAGCTTGGCCTGTGTTACAGCTTTGGCTCTAGCAGGTTGGGCCTCCTCCAGCCCCAGGAAGGATCACAGGAAGTATAAAGCAACAGGGACTGGCCAAATGTCCAAGGGCCTCCCAAACGCAGAGCCATTTCCCCTCAGTCACGTTAGGAAATAGGTGTGTGTGCTCAGCCCGCCCCAGGGGACCGAGGGTTGGTCCCAAAGGGAACTATTGCTGGTAAAGAGCAAACTGCTCCCTACCCAGTCTGGGGACACAGACAGACCTAGACTAGAGGGAGGTCCATGAGGAATGGCCTGGCTTTGAGCCCTGGCTTGCCTCTGCATGGCTCTGTGAACTTGGATGAAGCTTTGCTCCTCTCTGAGCTTCAGGGTCCTCATCCATAACAGCAGTCCCATCTCTGAAGGGCTTAAACCACTCCAGAAACCGAGTGAAACCGTTGGCTAGCATTCTGTTTTAAACATTCATCTCTGAAAGTTGGTCTCATTGGCTGCATTTCACAGATGAGAACATTGAGGCTCAACAACGTTGAGGACCTTGCCGAAGACCACACAACAGAGAAGTGACCAAGGGATGTTGAGGGCTCCAAAATGAGGAAGGGGGTACTTCCCGTTGGGTTATGTGCTGGAGATGATCATGGAATGCCAGGGCTCCAGGAGAAACACATCCCCTGAGCTGAAGGTGGGGGAAGGGCAGGCCGGTCGAGGGAATCACTCAGGCAAAGTCGCAGTGAGTGAGAGTTCCCAGGGGCTCCAGTGTGGGATGGCAAGGGGGGAGGTGGCAGGAGTTGGGCCATGGGGTCATGATGTGGTCTTGTTCTTGGGGGCAGTGACCCCCTAAGTTTTCCAAGTAGGGAGATCTTCCCATGATAATAGTTGGGTTTGCAACCAGTAGATTGAGAAAAAAGCCACTGCAAATTTAACAGCTTTTTTAAATGAATTTTCATTTTCCTAGCTCCAGGTTTACAGCCAATTGAAATGTGGAGAGCCAGAGGCGTGTGTGATGACATTTGATAGTGTTTGGCTGAGGGACCTCTAAATGCCCCCGAAGCTTGCCCTGCCAGTTCCCTGCCCCTGGTCCCCACTACACCTGGGGACCTGAGCCCAGAGACTGTCATGCTCAGAAACAAAGTGCCCATTCATGGTCGCCTGGGCCAGTGGCCAATCACTGAGGCTGGGCAGGAGCACTGAGGGCTTGGGCCCCGCCTCTTCCTGGTGCCCGCCCCCCCCCCCCCCCCCCCCCCCCCCCCCCCCCCCCCCCCCCCCCCCCCCCCCCCGCGCCCCGCCCCCCCGCCGGCCTTCCCTCCCAGCCCGTAGCAGACCACGTGGGGGAGAAATCCCGGGATGACTGGCTTGGGTGGAGGGTGTGGACAAAAAAGAGGCCACACACTAAACCTGACCCGCTCAGGGGAGGCCTGCATGGCAGCCTGACAAACTCAGAGACCTAAAGTCACCCCATAGGGCGGTCTGAAATTAAAACTTTCTAACTAAAAGTAGTTCGTGGTGGGTAGTCATGTCCTAGGTTGGTATTTTTCCCTAACAAAGGTCAATCTTTGTCTTCACTGAGCTTGGTTTTTGCTTTTTCTTTTTTTTTCATCTATAATAACATACCTGGGAACATACCTTTGGAATATCAAAGTAATTTTTTTGCATCTACGATAACATACTTTTGAAATACTGTCATACCTCCGTACTTGTCGGCTTCAGACCTCATCAAACCCTGCATTCATTGCATTTTGATGAGAAAAAAATGTTTCAGCACTTGGCACTTGCTTGAGACTCATCGCACTTGGTAGGACTTTTACAAGCCCTGATGCCTCCCTGCGAGAGAAAACACTTCATCTTTCGGGACTTGCTGGTTTCGGCACTCGTCACAAGTTCTGGAATGAATTAACAATGGGTACTGAGGTACCACTGTATCAAAGTAACTTTTTTTTTTGCATTTACGATAACATACCTTTGGAATATCAAAGTAATGTTTTTTACATGACAGAGGTCCATATTTGCCTTAACTGAGCCTGTCTTCTTTTTTTTTAAATCTATAATAACATACCTGATGACATACATTTGGAATATCCAACTATTTTTTTCAGACCCCTCAAAGCACAACCACAGCACCAGAGCAGAGGCCACAGATCTCCTCATTGTTATTATCATCGTGTGAATTGTTCACTGTTAACGGACCTAACACCTGTGTAAAAAAAGTGCCTCTATTTGTTTTACTTTTCCTCCAGTCCCAGAGGTCCCCCTTCCCCGCTTTGCTTTCTCCCACCTCCCTAATCTATCACCACTGGAGTTCATGGAACCCCTTTACGACTTCCCCTTTGATTTGGATGTATAAAATAAGTGATAAAACTGCCATTTTCTGGAGCATTTTCTCAATCCATTGAGATTTTGCTTCCCAGCAATCGTTGTCAACTTGGCTCAAATAAACTCATAAGAAAATTCTTACAGGTTGGGACATTTCTTATGTCGACGAGGTTGAAAGGGGTAGAAAGCTTAGGCTTAGCTTCCTGGTCACTTGGCACAATTTCAAGAATGGAACTAGGGCACCTGGGTGTGTGGCTCTGTAGCACAGACTGTCCCGCCCACTGGAAGCCAAGGGCCAATCACTGTCCTAGAATGCAGCCAATCAGAGTAGCAATTCCAGATTCCTACCAGGGGTGGGAGGACAGCCTGGACAGCAGAGAAGCTGGTCGGGGTGAGTGTTGTTTCTCCCACTTCGGGGTGTGCGCTGGCCTCCAGACAGTGCTTCAGGACTGCGGGGTTTGCAGACCCTTGGAAAGAATTCGGAGGACCCATCCCCGCCGTGAGGGTCCACAGACAGCTCAGAGGCCAGGTCCTCCCTGGTGACAGGTGGAGCTGTTAAGGATTTTGAGCAGAAGTGTCACATGAGAAATGTGCTCCTATTATTATTAGATAACATTTATGGAGCACTAAGTCTGTGCAAAACACAATGCTACCTGTGCCTCCCCCTTAATTTTAATAAAGTTTGCTCTGCCTTCAGCGTAGAGGCCTGGAGAACTTCCTATAAGTCTATAAGTCAGACTTTTATCCTCCCCATGGATTCCTTTTCTGCTCAAATCAGCCACAGTTGCTTTCTGGATAATGTTGCATGCAATTGGGCACCCTGATTAGTACAATACCCATAAGTGTCTGTGTGGTGTACTTGGGCATGCATGTGTGCCTCTGAGGGACCGAGGGGCCACAGTGAAAAGAGCCACAAGAGGCAGTGTCCTGGGGTCTGATGTCTGAAGGTGGAAGCTGCTTTTCTGGAGAAAAGGGCAGGCAGGCATTTACATGACGCTTCCACGTACCACTTCCCACCTGATCCTTCCCACCAAGGAGGGGGTTGACATTTGCACCGTTGCAGAGAGAAACACTGAGGGTCAAGGGGACTGCAGACTTCACAGCTACTAAGGGGTGGAACAGAGGAAAAGTCCCAACCCTGGCCTCCTGCCACCACACCCCCTGCCTGTCCCCAGGAGCTCACAGAGGTGCCTTGAGGACTAACATGTTGGGAGACTGGCCAGGTGGGACCTCAAAGGGGATGAAGTACTGTGACCCATATAAGCCCCCGCAAAAGCCCTGGCGGGGCTGGTGAGCCACGTGCCTCCCCAGCACATCGGTGGATTCTGAAAGAGGTCAGGCCATGAGGCACCCTAGAGGGCCTCCAAGAGCCTACTCTGTGTCTTGCCCTGTGCTGTGCACCCCCCAAGGAGTAAACGACAGTGGGGCTCTGTGCCTGGCAGTTGCTGCCAATCCAACTGGGCACAAGGGGACCACTGTAAAATGAGGCCGCCATTGCTGAGCTCCTACTGTGTCCCAGGCTGGGGCTGGCACTCCCCACTTGTAATGGATCATGGCTGTTGATGCCTAGAATGCCCAGTCTCTGCTCAAGCCCTGCCTACTAAAGAGTCTGGCTTTACCAACTCAGCCTCTTTCTCCACTCTGCCCTCTGAGGAGGGGCAGCAGGGTTCTCCTGGGTTCTGGGTGGCAGAATGAAGAAGAATCGGGAGCAGGAAGAAAGAGGGAGAGGGGAAAAGACCAAGGGTCTGGGGTTAGCTCTGGGGGCTGGCTCTGTAATCTGCATGTGGACCGTGGGGATTCTTATCTGTTTTGTCCCTTGACCTATCCTAAGTACCCAGAACAGTTCCTGGCACATAGTAGGTGCTCAGCAAACACTTATTGCAGTTTGGAGGAGAACCCCCGCCCACAAAGAGATGACAGTAATGGTGGTGAGGGAAGCAGCCACTTAGAGAGAGGGAAATATTAGGAAGTACTTCTGTAGACTGCCTATTCCCTCCAGGATCCACTAAATCACGAGTGAAGAATTAGTCATTTAAAAATTATTTTGAGGATGTCAAGAGTTTGACCCTGTGACTGCCATCTGCCCTGAGATGGGACCAGTCTGCTCATACATCTTTCAGCTGGGTTTTCACAACAGTCCTCCTACGTTTACCGAGCACTTAGAAGTTTGCCAGGCATCATTCTGAGCTCTTTGCACAAGGGTGCACACTCGTATACACACACATACAACATCTTGATGAGGTAGCCACTGTCTTTATCCCTCTGTTACAGAGGAGGATATGGCGGCACAGAGAGGTCAAGTAACTGGCCTGGAGACACACAGCCGATAAGTGACTAGTCGGGAGTCAGTCTGTTTGGGCACCAGAGTCCACTCTCTTTGACCTTACATGCAACTATAAGAGTACAGGCGGTGGGGCAGGGGTGAGCAAGTAGGGGCCCCTGGCTCTGAGATGGCCAGGCTGCCTGGTGGCAACGGGAGGGGGCTTCTGAGTCTGATTTTCTGCCCCCTGTCCCAGTCTCCTGCCTTGTCCGCTCAGGGAGGAAAATAAACATGGACAGGACGAGGCTCAGGGTTCATCCGGGGGCTGCTGTTTTCCCAGCTGTGGCGTGGCCGCCTCCTCCCAGCCCCCTGAGTCAGGCCCAGACTCCGGCGGTTCCAAGGAGCCAGGACAAAGTGTGGGAAAATTAGCAAAGACTGGAGCAAAAGAAAATAAAAATCAGCTGCAACTCCTCCACTCAGAGGGACTCGTGGACACCACTTCTGGTGTTTATCCAGCAGTTTTCTTTCTAGCAGACGCACAGATAGGCGGAAACCTCGCCCGTAGCTGTGTAATGTGGGCATCCATTGGGCGATATCGTGGATGTTTTTCCACGTCACAAAATGTTCTTCCAACCTATGTTTCTACAGCTCTCCCACCATTGGTTTATTTTAATTTGCCAATGCATTATACCCAGCCCCTTTACAGTTTGCATTTTTCATTGGGGTGTAATGTGCATGCAGTAAACGTCACCCTTCCTGGTGTTTGTGTCTGAGTTTGACAAGCCCATAGTCATGTAATCCACACACAGAACAGTTCCTTCACCCCCCAGGTTTCCCTTGTTCCCCTTTGTGGTCGACTCCTCCTACCGTCCCAGCCTCCGACAACCTCTGATGTTTTCCTTTTCTTACGAATTTGCCGTTTTGGGAATGTCACATCAATGAAACCACAGACTGCATAGTATATAAAACTACCTACGAATCAGTGAGACTTGTAAAGAACACAGTCAAGCCCTGACTGGTGTGGCTCTGTTGGTTGGGCGTCATCCTGCAAAGGGAAAAGTCATCAGTTTGATTCTGGGCCAGGCCACGTGCCTGGGTTGCGGGTTCAGTCCCCAGTCGGAATGAGTACGAGAGGCCACCAATTCATGTTTTTCTCTGTCATCGATGTTCCTCTCCCCCTCTTTCTCCCTCCCTTCCCCCTCTCTAAAAATGAATAAATAAATAAAATCCTTAAAAAAAGAACACAATAAAAAATGTGCGAAAACACATACAAAAACTCTATAAAACAAGCAGAGATGATTCATAAACATGAGAACAGACATTCCATTTCATTATCAATCAGCCAAAGAAGTAGAGTGAGACTCAATCAAACATCATTACATGTCCCCTGGATCGGCAACGATATGAAGGTCAGACAGCATCAAAGGATGGTGAGGGTCTAAGAGGGAGCAGTGAGCGTGTGAATTTCAAAACCAGCTTTCCATGACCTTCAGTAAAGCTGAAGATGCTGCTCTCTGACGGACACAAAGCCCTGGCGGATCCTTAGAGATGGCAGAGGGCTCAGCCAAGAGCACGTGTTTTATAATCAAACCAGCGAGGCCCCGTTTATCTAACCCACACACCACGCCAGTATTTCTCCTGCTCAGGGCTGGAAACCACCCCCGTAGTCCTAAACCCACTGGAATTACTCAGACTAGCCACTCAGACTAGCCACTCCTAAACTGTTTGCCCTGCCCTGACTGGCCTTTCTCATGGAAACCCCAATAAACGCAGGCCGAAGTGGTCCCCTCTGCCCTGGTCTCGCGACCACACTGTCTTTCCCACTTGGCCCTAAGTGACGCGGTGCGCTCCCTTCCGCTGGGAAATGTAAGTAGTAAATCCTTCTTTCAATGGCGTTAGGCTCTGCTAGTCTTCACTCAGTCACCTCCATAAGCTAAAATCTGTGGGTACAATCACTGAAACGGGGGTCCGCTCAGGGAGGGGTGCCAAAGTAATGTCCACGTTCTAATTCTTAAACCGATGGGTGGGTTCAAGGGCATTTATCATCATTCCTCAAACTGTACCTATATGCTTTCGTATCTGCAGCATAGGCCACAATAAAAACAAAAGAAATCCATAATAATTTTTGTTTACTCAGAAGGTGACCCAGCATTGAACTGATGTTAATTCCTTAGTTTTGATAAATGTACTATGGTTATACATGATATTAACATAGGGGAACCTAGGTGAGAGGTATATCGGAAATCTTTATACTATTTTTTCAGTCTTTATTCAAACCTAAAATTACTTTAAAATAAAAAAGAATTTAAGCACTACCGAAGCCAGACCACGCAGGGTCTTGGAGGCCATGCCGAAGTGTTTGGATCCTGTTTTCTGAGCGGTGCGGCATCTCTGGCAGGCTTTCAAAAGGTGGGGCAGGGTCCCATGGATGTGAAGACAAAACACAGCTTCTTAAGAATTTCAAATATTGGCAGAGATGTGGAGGCAGAACTTCCCTTCAGCCAGATGGGGATCGCCATGACCATGGCCATGAGGTCCCTGTGATTGGGGTTGTGGGGGGAGGACTGTGGAGGGGGTGCCAGAGAGAACACAGCATGCATTGATCGGAGTGGACAGCAGATGGGAGGGAGTGCCCCATCGACCTCACAGGAGGGTCCTGGGGGAGATGGGGAGGAAATGGTGAGGACAGAGGCTGCAGGGCTGCTGGGGGATTGGGAGGGAGGCCTGGGGAGCCCCGCCCCCAAGCTTCCTGTGTTTCTCAGCCTCTCCCTCTTCCTGCTCTTGCAGCCCCTGCATCGCCCCTCTTAGCAGGTCGCCTCTTTCACCTCCTTCCCACTTCTTCCCAACACTCACACGTGTGCACCTGCCTCTTCCCTCTCTCCCTTCCTCTCAGCTTCCAGAAGCATCCGAGCCCTCCTCCTTTCTGAATGTTTTGTTGGAGTCTTCCCAGCTCACAAAATTCTCCATCATAAAATCAGATGAACTTCCCTTTGATTTCAGGCCTCCTTCCAGCTATGTCCTCCCTCCTATCCTCAGCCAAACCTCTTCAAAGAACCATTTGTTTCTCTGGTCCAGACTCCCACTTCCTGTCCTCCCCACTCAACTCTGGAACCTTCCATCCCATAGGTAAGCACAACACCTTCCCCTTGTCCTTCTGTCCCCCCCATAACACCCCTCACCCCCTGAGATGCTACATACTTATTCCCTTATCGTCCTCACTAGGTTGTAAGGTGGGTGTTACAATTTGAATTTACTCCCTCCAAACTCCTATGTTGAAGTCCTAACCCCCTAGTACCTCAGAATGTGACCTTATTTGGAGATAGGGTCTTTGCAGAGGTCATCAAATTAAGGGCCATTAACATGGACCTTAATCCAATATGACTGGTGCTCTTATAAAAAGGAAGAAATTTGGACAAATATACACAGGGAGGGGGCTGTGTGAACATGAACCTGGCCATTTGCAAGCCGAGCGCCGATGCCTGGAACAGGCCTCAGGAGGAACCAACCCTCCCGAGGCCCCGATCTCAGACTTCCAGCCTCCAGAGCTGTGAGAAAATAAATGTCTGTTGTTTGAGCCGCCCAGGCTGTGGTATGTTGTTATGGCAGCCCTCGCAGAATAATCTAGCTGAAGACAGCAGGAACCTCGCTCAGTTCACTGTTTCAGTGCCAAGAACAATGCCTGGCGCACAGTAGGAGCTCCATAAAAATATTTGTTGTTAGAAGAAGTGAAAGAACTTCTTTCCACACTCAATGAACCTCCTTTGGTCACCTGGTAATTTTTTTTTTAATGTATTTGTTACAATAGGGAAACATGTAAGAGATTGGAAGGGATAAACAGGGAAAAGCGTAACCTCCCAGAGAGGTTCTGGGAAATGGACATCAGATGCTTATGTAGGTGGGTGGCCGTTTCCGACAAGTCTCTCTGCTTCCCTTGTGGGCTTCTATTCCACCCCTTAAGCCCAGAGGCTTTCTGAGCTTCTGTCCTGAGCCCCCTTCCTTTCCTGCTCAATGTCATGAACTCTCTCGAACGCTCAGCAGGTCCAGTCTCTCCTTAGCCCCTCATTATGATACCAGCTCCCAAACTCCCCTCTCTAGCTCAGATCTCTCTGGAGCTCAGATTAGCATCCCCTGGACAGGGATATCCCACGGGAGCCTCGGGCACAGGAGGTCAAAGCTAAAGGTACATTTTCCTCAGTCGTGCCTGTCCTGAAATGCCTTCGTCAAAGAGATGGCCCTCCCTCCCACCAGTAACCTGATGCCGTCCTGTCCAGGACACCATGTCCACCGACGACAGCTACCAACGGAGCCCTGCGGATTTGGCATCCTGGGGAGTCAGTGCAGCCTTTCTTTTCTCCTCCTCATCCCCACGCACCCTCCCACCAGGGTCCGGGCTGCCTTCTCTCCGCACCTGGTCTTCCTGCTGCCTTCTGCTCCATTCTCTACATGCAGTCAAAAGGCACTTTGCAATCTAAATTTGACCATGCTCCCTCCTCTGCTGAAATCTTTTGCTGGCTTCTTATACTTTACAAAAGGAAGAAGAGAAGAAAATTTTTAGCACATCACATGAGTTCCTCCTTGAATGGGCCCCTGCCAATGGTTCTCCAGCCTCCTCACACTCCTGCCCCAGGACGTTTGCACTTGCTCCACCCAGATTCTTCACGACTTGCTCTGCTCGCTTGTTCCCTTCAGGTCTCCACTAATGGCCATTTTCTCCAGGAAGCCTTCCCTGGCTGCTCTTCATGAGATAAGAACCTTACCCTGCTTTATAGTTTTCCTTAGCACTTACCACCTCATACATGTTATGTATTTGTTTGCTTATAGTTTGTGTTTTTCTCTCCTTTTCACCGCAGTGGAAGGTCATGAGGGCAGAGGCTTTGTTTGCTCTGTGTGCTGTGCGCAAACCCAGAGCCTGAATAGCGTCTGGCATACGGTAAGCACTCAACAGACTTGGTCAGTGAGCGAACATTTTGGTCCCCAGCAACCTTGAATGGCTTTGGCTGCCCACACACACTGTGCTGCTTCTCACCTCCAGGCCTTTGCTCATGCTGAACCACCTCCCTGGAGGACCCTTCCTCCTTTGCATAGATATTTTCTATGGCTCCTTCAAGATTCTGCATGGGTTATCACCTCCTCCAGTCAGACTTCCCTGATCACTGCCTCTTTGCCTCGGTTAAGGACCCTTCCCTGGGCTCCTGCAGAATCTTGGACATCTCAATTGCAGTCCTTATCACTGGGCTTTTGAAGAATCTGTTTGCTGTTTTCTTGCAGGCTTATTGTGTACATCTTGTGCTCAAAGCTTCTCTGGTACATCCTTAGCATAGAGCCCGATATAATCAGTGCTGAGTGAATGTTTTTATGAATGAATGAATGAATGAATTGGCTCAGGTCTAGCCATAAAACTCGCTCTGTGACCCTGAGCAAGCCCATGCCCCTTCCTCTCTGGACGCCGGTTTTCTCAGTCTGTGTAACCAGGTGTCTTCCTAACCAGCTGTGTTTATTAAAAATACAATTTCTGGTCCTGCCCCTGGGGGGCGTCTGATCCTGAAAAAGGGGGGCACGTCTGCATGTCACATGCCCCCATGGGTCTCGCTGATGTGGCCACTGCTGGACACCATGGCTTCTGAGGCCCCTTCTCACTCTGCAGGCCTGAGTCTGCTTTGACAAGAAACCAGGAGGGGAGGCTGGCACTTGGCGGCCCCTGGAAGACAGTCCTGGGGGCCGGGAGGCACAGACAGGAAGAAGATGGCTGCCACCCTCCCCTATCAGGACTGCAGACTGAAAGGGGAAGAAAAACAAGCACAGCTGCAGAGGACAATTTAGCCCTTTCATCAGGGACTAAGTCTCAGCCGGCTGGCGGGAGAGGCCGCAGCACGACCTTGGCCCCCATCCTGTTGCCGACGCCACAACACCATCTGCCCAGTTTTTCACACTGCCGAGGACTTTTGACCCTAGGAAGAGACTCCGGGTGTTCTTGGGTGGCCCCTGGAGCCCCTGACGTGAGCGCATGGGGGGAAGTTGCTGTCCCCATGAGTAAGAAGACATTTTAGTGCTGAGGATCCCAGAAATGGGGGTAAATGAGGTTAAGCTGCGATCCTTGTGAGGGTGATGGCTTGGGGAGCCCCACTTCCTATGTTTTGTGGTGCAGCTCTGGTAATGCGGGGAAATTCCACCAGCCCCCTGAGCCCCCCTTACCTTCTCTGTGAAAGGGCTCCCTACCATGGCGGCCCTGATGATGCCATAAAGGGGCCTGTTCAATGCCTGCCACTCCTGGCACTCAGATTTAGGAGCGGATCCCTGTCAGGACAGTGAGTTCGAATCCCAAATCTGCCATGGACAGGCTGTGTGGCCTTGGAGAAGACTGTCGCCCTCTCTGGGCACCTCTGCAAGGCAGGTGGGGAGAATTACCCCATTCTCACACAGCATATCAAGAAACCTGCTATCAACAGGATCTATCGCTGTCAATGTTGATCTTTGCCACCTGGCAGGTGTAGTGTTTGTCAGGTTCTCCACCACAACCTGACTCACTCCCCCCTTTCCACACTGTGCTCTTTGGAAGGACGTCACTATGTGTGACCACACTTCAGGACTGGGGAATGACGCTCCGTCTCCCTGAGGGCGAAGTCCCTGCAAAAATTATTTGGAATTCTTCCGCATGGCAGGTTTGCCTCTTCTCTCCCACTTCTTTATCTCTATCAGTATAATACTCCATTTTCTTGCTCGAATTGTTCCAAATTTGGTTACTAGAAGCTCTCTTGGTTGGTTCCCATGTTCCCTTTCCATCATCACGGGCTTCGTGCATGTGTTTTTAGCACCTCCTTTCTTTCTGGTGTTCCAAGGCGCTCCAGGCTCACCTTGTGCATTTCCTGCTCCAGCCCTAGGGTCAGCCGCATCCCCAAAAGCCCTGGCTTCTTTTACTGGAGAATGGCATTAGAAACCAAGACTTGGGTGGTGGGCACACTTGTCGTTACTGGCGTGTCATTGCTCCTGAGCCTTCTCGTCTGATGGAACAAGGAAATATATGCTCATATAGGGGACTTCCGCCAAGATGGCAGCGTAGGGGTCGCACTCGCTGCCCGCACATCCAGAATGTCCATACAACTAATGCAGTAGCAAAAATTTAAACAACCAGAACGGACAGAATCGAACTGAAGGGAAGTCCGACACCCAGGAGGTAGGAGAAGACAAACATCCAGGCCGGTGAGCGGGGCAGAAACGGGCGGAGGAGGCAGCACGCACGGAGGGTCTCACTCACGCTGC
>PVJI01022172.1:0-25757 GCA_004026765.1 Micronycteris hirsuta
AGGCCTTGCCTCCTCCTTCACGCAGTCCACCAGGCCTGGAAAGCCGCAGCTGACGGCTGCGTGGCTCTGGCACCTTTCCTCTGGGAGAAACGCGGCTTCCACATCCTCTCCGGGTTCCTGCTTTTCCTCCTTTTTTGGCCTTTCAAACCCTTTTTGCTAGCTCATGTGGTTGCCTTTAAATGATTGAAAACATTTCATGCAGCATTTTAAATATTTCAGCAGGAAGTAGTTCAGAGTGTCTCGCCTTTATTGCCGGAAACAGAAGTCCATTAAATATCAGCTTCAGGAAGGCAGCGCATCACAGGAGCAAAGACAGGTGCTCAGGAAGCCTTGGCCCCAACCCCAGCCCTGCTTTCAACTAGCCGGGAGTTTAGACAAGTCACACGAACCCTCCGGGCCTCGGCTTCTTACTCGGTATAGTAAGGGCATAGGGTCTGTAGGCTCAGAGCTTCTGTGATACCACGTTACTGAGAGACTGTTTCTGTTTTTTGTTTTTGTTTTGTAATCTTCACCTGAGGATATATTTATTAATTTGAGAGAGAGAGAAAGAGAAACATTGATGTGAGAGACAAACATCGATTGGATGCCTCCCATACATGCCCTGACCAGGGATCGAACATGCAACCTGGGTGTGTGCCCTGACCGAGAATCCAACCCACAACATGTTGATGTGACAGGATGACACTCCAAGCACCTGAGCCCCCGGCCAGGGTGAGACAGTTTCTGCTTTGATGGAGCTCATGACTGTGAGGGGCAAAAGCTCCCAATTCAGGTGGGCTCACTGTGTTCTCTCAGTATCTGCCAGGTCCTGGGTCTGGTTGGAGAGAAGAGATGGAAAATGTAGAATGTCAGGGGTAAGAGATGTGAAATGAAGGGCAATGAATCAAATCCTCAGAGGTCTAGGGGAGTGTGTGGCAGGGGAGCAGGGAAGAGACCGACGCTACGAACAGGATAAGGGCCGCTGTTCCTGGGCAGGCAGGCAGGATGAGAGCGCCGGAGCGGTCAGCGCGCGGGCGAGGTCTGCCTGGGTGCAGGGCTCTGCCGTCGGCGGTCGGTCGTGCTGACCCCTTGGGCCCTTGCAAAAGAAGGTCCTGAAGACAGAGGCTTGGGACCCGGTCAGCGTCCTGCTCCCTCCCCTCCCCTCCTTCATTTTATATATACATGCCTGTACACATTGAATTTTACGTTTTGTAATTTTACATATAATTATATGTAGTTACATACATTTATTTATATATCATTTTAATTAATAGGCTTTATTTTTAGATTTTCAGAAAAATTCAGAAGATGTTACAGAGAGTTCCCATGTGCCGCACACCTAGTTTTCCCATTATTAATGTCTTACGTGAGTGTGGTACAATGTTGATACATTATGATTAACTAAAGTCTACAGCAGGGTGTCAAACTCATTTTCACCGGGGGCCACGTCAGCCTCACGGCTGCCTTCCAAGGGCCGAATGTAATTTTAGGGCTGTATACATGTAACTACTCCTCAACAGTTAAGGAGTTGAAATTACATTCGGCCCTTTGAAGGCAACTGTGAGGCTGATGTGGCCCCCGGTGAAAATGAGTTTGACACCCCTGGTCTACAGTTTATTTAGATTGTCTTAGTCTTCATGTCTTTTTCTGCTCCGGGGTCCCATCCAGGATACCATATTACATTTAATTGTCCTGTCTTTTTAGGCTCTTCTTGGCTGCTGTGGCAATTTTTAGACTTTTCTTGTTTTTCATTTATTTATATATTTTTGTTGGATTTAAAAAAAATCCTGGTAAAAACATCCGTAAAATTTAGCCTTTCAGCCATTTTTAGTGTGCAGTTCAGTGGCACTGAGTGCATTCACGCCGCTGCTCCATCACCGTCGTTCATCTTCAGGGCTTCTTTCCCAACCCAGACCGAAACTCTGCACCCGCTGGAGACCAGCCCCTTCCCCTCCTCCCAGCTCTTCCGTAACCTTGACTCTACGTTCTCTATGAACCTGACTGTTCTACGTTCCTCGGTAGGTGGAATTGGGGAGTATTGTCCTTTTGTGATTTATTTCTTCCTTCCTTCCTTCCTTCCTTCCTTCCTTCCTTCCTTCCTTCCTTCCTTCCTTCCTTCCTCCCTCCCTCCCTCCCTTCCTTCCGTCCTTCTTTCTTTCTTTTTTTTTGGTTGACCTTGGCAGTTCTGAGAAGAGTTACTTACCGGTCAGGTATGTAGGATGGCCCACTATTAGCATTTATCTGATGTTTTTCTTATGATAAGATCTGGTCTTTGATGTTTATTGATCACAGTATTCCAAACAAGATGCCAGATGCTGAAGATTCAGTGGTAAAAGCCTAGAAGCTTAATTTATGCTCATTCTACAGATGCCATTTGATCTCGGAGAATTTTAATTTACTCGCCCAGGCCCAGGGCTCTGCAGTCGGTCAAAGGCAAAGATGGGATCTGCACTCTCCCTCTGACTTTAGGCCTGTGCTTTCTCCTCCTCACTCCCTTTCTCTAGGCCAGCCAGGGCCTGTGCCCCGACCCTCTTCTTCGGGCCCTCGCAACTAGTGGGGCCTGGTCAGGGCTGGGCAGGGGCTGGGCTGCCTTCGCTGAACAAGCGAAGGAAATATTTCTAAGGAAATTTGAAATATTTTATGTATACACATGAGTGCATATAATACATGGGGTCAGTGTAAAGAGTCATCATAAAGACAAAACCCTTGGACCCAGAACCCAACTTAACAAAGGCAGTGTTTTCAATACTTTGTTACCTCCCTGTGTGCTCCCTTCTGGCCCCGCCCTCACCCCTTCACACGATCCTCATCCGGAATTTTGTGTTTTCCGTCTTTGCTTGTTCAGTTTTACCACGTAGGCACATGTTCCTAATCAACACGTTGATTCATTCAACATTGTGTTTATGGGATTCATCAAGAAGTTATAGCTTATTTATGGCCATGGCCTGATAGCATTCTGTCATATGAGTCTCGTGCCCACGGGTGTTTGGGCCACTCGCAGGTCTTGTGTCTGTGAACAGTGCTGTAGCGAACTTTCTGGGGCCCGCACGGTGCAAAGGTTTCCGTGGGTAAAGTTACAATGCGTAGAATTGCCAGACGTACCAGGTAATGCCAAAGTATTTTCTGAAGGCTTGGGTCCATTGACACCCCTATCAACAGTGTGGGAGGGGCCCCAACATGTCCTCTCCTAAGCTGTCTTTGCACTGGTTTGCCTCCCACTCAGCTGTGTCCGCACCTCAGAGGCCCTGTGGCCATACTCAGGTCTCACGTGGGCTCTGACCTGAGCATCTCTGGCTCGGTCACCCCCAGGCCGACCTGGACTTCCTGCTTTCCCGAGAGTTTGAGCCCTTGCTTGTATCATCGGCTCAGCCTGTGGGAGCTCACCGCACAGAGCTTTGGCCTTCGCTCCAGATCCGGGTCCCAGGACGGCTCCGCGGCTCTGGTGGTCAGTGTGGTTAGACAGCGCTTTCTTTCGCCAAGCCAGGTGGCACTGGAATTTTCTCCCGTAGAGGAGGCAGTGTTGTTTCCCCACACCCCTGAACCAGGAATCTTTAAAGGGAGCTTTAATGGCTTTTCTAAAGGCCTTTTGGCAGGTTAACACCAGCACTGTCAGCGCTGGCAGGAGGACGTGACATCTGTGCTGGCCCCAGGCCAGGCCACATGAACGTCTCCGTGCGCAGGGCCGGCCAGCTCATCTCGCCCGGGGCCTCAGGTGTGTGAGAACGCAGAGCCGGCCCCACCCGGCCACCACCATCCTGGAAGCCCACTTCCCATTGCATTCTCCTTCTTGCCAGACGCTTCTTTTTTGACAGTGGCAGCGCCAGAAATGTTGCCTGGTGTCCCAGGCCCGGAGTGTCTGGGTTTCCTTGTCGCCGGAAGTTATTGTGATATGGCAGGAAGAACCGGGTTTGAAACTAGAGGGACCTGGGTTTGAGCTCTGAGGCTGTCACCTCTTAGCTGGGTCCTTTAGCCTGTCTGAGCCTCAGTTTTCCCATCTGCACAATGGTAAGAGTCATTGGAGTCACTGGAGTCATTGAAGTAAAATAAGCGAAGAGCTTGGCAGGAAGTGGTTGCTCAGAGTCCTCTCAGTGGCTGTTACTGCATGGGGTGCAGGGACTGTTTTCCCTGCAGGGGAGTCCCGGCAGCGCGACACAGAGTAATCATTTCCTATCAAATGGCCCAGACTTCAGATTTTCAACTATTTAAAAACATATTATTTTCAAAAAGAAAACATCATATATATTTTGGAAACTCCCCTGAGATCTCACTGCTTGAACCCAAGCACTGTACACGTGCCGGTGCACTTCCTTCCAGGGCTTTCCCCAGCATTTCATCGAGGGGTTGTCGTCGTGGGACACACACGTCTCTGTGTTTTCTCCTTTAGGTAACACTGTGTCGCAGACGTTTTCCTGTGTCGCTACATGCAGTTCGTCATGGTCATTTTTTTTTATGGCTGCATACCACTCTTAATGAAGACCTTTATGCAGAAAGTTCTCCAGCATTTCAGGTTTTTCCCTTAGGATTCCAGAGGCAAATAACTGGGTCACAGGGCATAAACACTTTTTATAGCTTCAGATTTATACAGCCAAACTGCTTTCCAAAAAGGTGGTATCAATTTGCAGCGCAATAATGTCTGATAAAGCTCATCCAACTGCATATTCATTGGTATTGGGTATTATAAATGCAGTTTGCTTTTGGCAGATTTATGGACTGGGCCTTGTCTGTACCAGCAGTGGTTGCCAAGCCGGAAAAAGTAAAAAGGAGTTAAGAAACCATAACAAACTTCATTAATGCAGAATCATGGAGCTGAAAAGAACTTGAGTGGTGTATTAACTTCTTGTCTGCTTCGATTTTACCTTCTGCGTGTATTTTAATTTAACATAATTTTTAGCTTTTATTCTAACAAAAGTTTATTTTTTTATATCATAAGAGTAAAATATAATTATTAAAGACATTTTGAAAACTACAGAGAAAGTTGAAAAATGTCTCAAGGTTAACATTTTAGTATATTTTTCATTTTTTCCTGTAAACATTTTTCTCCTTTTATTTAATTGTGAATATACTATATGAGCAATTTTTAAGTTATATATTCCTATGAGTATAATGTAGGTATTTATCTATATAACTGTAACTACATATAGACATCCTTTTTATAGCCCATTTGTTTTATTTTTATTGGCTTAAAAAAAAATCCTGATCTGAGGATGTGTTCATAGATTTTTGAGAGACAGGAAGAGGGAGAGAGGGGGAGGGGGAAGAGAGAGAGAGACGTAGATTGGTTGTTTCCAGTATGTGCCCCGACTGGGGATTGAACCGTCAACCTTTTGGTGCATAGGAAGATGCTCCAACCAACTGAGCCACCTGGCCAGGGCTTATTGGCTTTTTTTTCTTTTTTTAAGAAAATACATATTCATTATTTAAAAAAATTCCAATAGTGCAGCGTGTATGATGAACCGTGGTGTTCCAACCCTTGACCTCAGTCATCCCTTCCAGAAGAATCATTGTCATTACTTTCTTATATATTCAGAGAAGTTCTGTGCATATTTAACATAAGAAAAGCTTTTCTATACCAATTATGGAATACCAGACATACTGTTTTGCACCTTGCTTTCTTGTCTTTTTCACTTACGACATCTTGGAAATCATCTCACAAAAGCACGTATGGTTTTGACATAGTCTTCCTTTTTAACACCTAATAGTATATACCGCATGCACATTTTGTAACGTATTTTCCAGTCTTCTGTGGAAGACCATTTCTTTTTTTGATCCTATAGACAATGTGTCAAGCAACAGGCTTGCCCTGCATGCACACATGTGAGCAATATCTCCCATATTAGGATAAATGTAGGATAAAGTCCTAGCAGCGAAATTTTGCAAGGTCCACAGATGCAGTTAAAAATGCACTCTTTACATTTTGATAGATGCCATCAGATGGCCCTCCACAGGAGCTGTACTGATTCAAACTCAGTACCACATAAAAGCACCCACTTCCCTATGCCAGCGCCGACCCGGAGGATTAACGATGTCTTTGACCCTTGACAAACTGAAAGGTGAAAACAGTGTTTCAATTTTGTTGTAGTACAAATTTTTTCTTTTAAGAAAGGCTGAATAACCTTTTAAAGCTGCTTACATTTTGTCTTCTGGGAACTGACTAGACATTATTTTTAATTGCTGAAAACTTGCCTCGTGGAGAGGATCTGCCTTAATGCACCTGACTGTTTCTAAACTTTCGCTGTTACAAATATCACAGTGAACATCTTCAGCATTTTGTTCTGTTTTCTTGGAGTAGATTCTTGGAAATGAACCTTTGTGGGTCAAAGGGTATTGGCATTTTAAAGACATGGCTGCCAAGTTGCGTAGGGAAAGGCTGTGCTTGTTCACGGCCCCACCAGCAGTGTGCCTGTGTGCCTGTGTGCCAGCATGCTTCCCCACCGCCAGCCTTGGCTGACCGCGTTGCCAGGATCTCCCAGGAGTCAGGTGCTGCTGATGCATTTTGCGCCCTGATCCAGTGTTAGCCTAACCTTTACAGCCAGGACACTTCCCCTGTTTGTATGGCAAACCAAATCCTTCCTGTCAAACTGAGGCTCACTTTGTTCTGGAAGGACTTAGAGTTCTGCATCAGAGATGTCAACGTCTATTTTCCTTTCTCGGTCAAACCCCATGGCCAAGTTTGTGTGAATCATTGTAGAAGAAAAACCTTGCTGTTGTTCCAAGAAGCGCTCAGATGCATCTCTGCTGGATTACCAGTTGGAATGGATTGCCAGCGGCCCTGGCAGGGCCGTGCAGGATGTTGGGCTCTGTCTAGGGAGGCGCTGTCCCCTTCACTCCAGCTGGGATGCGGCAAGTCGGTGAGGGTGAGGGGGGGGGGGGGATGTCTTGTGTGTTGGGCTGCGTCAGAGCAGGTGTCACCTGGGAGAAGAGAAGATATTTGTTTTTATCTGCTCAACATCTCTTTCCTCTTCTGGTAAAACAGTGTCTTCGTTCGCTCTTGCAAAACTGTTGTGTTGTGGCCCAGCCCTGGCCTAATAGAATCCCCTTTCCTCTTGGCCAAAGTGACTGACTGACTCATAAGCAGGCACTTGACCCAAGAAGGACCAGTTACTGTCCTTCCCGGAATTTGACGTGTGGACGCAGGAGGAAGAAACTTTGCTTACCCATGAAGTCTGGTAAACTGGGATGATTTAGGCTGGAGGCTGCTGGTAGTTCTCTTTTCCCCCGTGTGGAAAAGGCTGTTTGCAACAGAAGCCTGGGAATATGGACCTGAGGAGGCTAGGGAGGGGAAAGGCTGTCTTCACGCCAGCTGTTGGAGTGCTTGTCTGACCTGTATTTCTTTCTGCAATTCTAACAGAAAAACTGTAGTTCACCTGGAGAGACCAGAGAACTGACATCTGAGAGGTGAGTCCAGTGAGTTCTAGAAAGGGGAAGCTGAGGGCTGGTGCTAGAGGAAAATATTGGTTGTCAGATTCAAACACCCCAGATATTTGAGATAATAGGATGGAGCGAGGTAAGAATCGGTGGCTAGGAATATGAGAAGCTAGTCAGGAAGTACAAAGCCAGAGAAGATAAGGGAGTCTTTCTGCATTCACCTGGGCACAAGGTGACCTTGAACCATGCCGGCAGTGGGAAAGGTGAGAATGGGGCAGTGGCTGCAAGGAGAATAGTAAAGGAAGACTCCATGGACTTGGTTGGCTGATTGGCTAACTGTATTAGTCTGCTCAGGTTGCCATAACAAAATAGCACAGATGAGGTGGTTTAGAAACTTATTTTCTCACAGTTCTGGAACCTGGAAGTCCAGATCAAGGGGCCAGCAACATCAGTCCTGGTGAGGCCCCGCTCCTCAGCTTGGAAGTGGGGCCCTCTCGCTGCATGCTCACATGGCCTTTTCTTTGTGTGAGTACAGGGACATTGGTTCTGTCGAATTAGGGCCCTACCCTTATGACTTAATTTAACTGTAATTATCTTCTTAAAGGTCCTATCTCCAAATATGGTTATATTGTGAATTAGGACTTCAACATACAAATTTTAGGTGTGTGTGTGGGTGATTACAATTCACTCCATAATGCTCACCAAGTAGAAATAAGTCTTTGGGGTCGAATGATAATATAATTTGTTTGGGTTTATTTTCTTTGTGCGTTAAAAAGATATTTGTAATCACGGGTACATGTGATTTTTTGAAAGTTCTGTTCTTTCCACTTATCATTATATCAAAAGCATTTCTCGGTATTGCTTGTGGTGTTCATAACTATCATTTTTTAAAGCTACCGTAATTGTGTTCCTGGTGGTAGGTCCCCTAGCATTATTCCTAACCTTTATCTTAACTATGTTCCCTTGGATAGCCAAGTAGCTGCAAGCCCTATCCACTTTTTTTTTTTTTTTTTTTTGCCGAGCTCATTGTAACCATTCCTTTCTCCTTATCTCACTGCTAACAACACCCTGCCTTAAGGCCCCATCATCATCTGCCAGGGCCTTCCCCACTGGGCCGCAGGTCACCCTGCCACTCCATCCCCCCAACACCCAACAAGAGGAGGCAAGTGTATATGAAGGCAGTTCACCTCACCTCTGCATCTTAACATTAACTGGGTGATGCAGTCCAAACTCTTACGCTAGGCATTAGAAGTCTTCCACGATCCAATAAGACTTCAATTAGAAGTATTCCGATCCTCACTTGGTTACCACTCACCTACTTGGTTTCTATAGGAACCTTTTCTGGAGTCTGATAGGCCCCCCACTGTCCTCCAGTAACATACCCTGACATTCCCAGCCCATTGCCTTCGCTTCATCTAGACGTCCTTCTTGGTTATCTAGTTGTCCAAACATACCCACGTGCGTATCTGACTTTCCCACGAGACCATGGTATCCTTGCAGGTAAGGACTATGACCGACTCACTTCTATAACGTAGACGCCGGCACACAGTCCAATGCGCAGACCCAGGTAAACCCCAGTTATTCCTGATTCAAACCCTGGCTCTGTCCTGTACAAACTATATGACTCTGGACAAGTTGCCTAACATTAAGCCTCAGTTTCCTCATCTGTAAAATTGGGAAAACAATAGCCATTCATATGGCTATTGTGTGTAACATGTATTGTGTGTGGTTATATGTAAAAATCACCTCACCAGACCTGGGGCATCAGTGCCTACTGGTTTTGATGATGATGATGATGATGATGATGATGATGATTTGCACTCTGGAAATGTTTATTGAGTGCATCTCAGACTTTGCTCATGCACAGGCGGCAAGCAGCAATGACTTTTCTTTTTCTTTTGTGACCCCCAGCCTCCTCTCTAGAACCTCCTCTCGAACATGCCCATCCTCCAGCTCTGACTCAGCATAGGTAGGCACGAGTGAGAAACCTGCAATGCTCTAGTTTCCGTCGTGGCCGCTTGAGTGGGTTTACCTGTAAGTGCCAACACCTTCTCCCCAGGAGCCAGCTTTATGGGGTTGGGCTGACTTTTCAAACAGGACCTCCTGACTCACCTGGCTGGTACCCTCTGGAGCCCGAAATTTGAATAATCCTATTCAATTTTTCAACTTCTTCTTGAGTCAGCTGATTTTTCTAGGAACTTGTCTGTTTTTCTGAGTTTGAAAAATCATTAACATGAAGTTGTTTTAACTATTTTCTATCTTTTTAATCCATGTGACATCTGCAATTTTATACTATTTTTCAGTCCTAATGTTATTTTTTATGCCTTCTGTTATTTTTTCTTGATCAGTCTTGCCAAGATTTGTTAGTAGTATTAGCCTTTTAAAAGAACCAAATTTTGGTTGATTTTTTAAATGTATGTTTCTTTTCTATTTCATTATTCTGTGCTTTTATTTTTATTATTTCCTCAAAACTTTGAGTTCCACTATTATTGTTCTACTGTTATTTTTCTATTTTTTACTTATATAATAGAAACATAAAAATATACATTTCCCACTAACATAGTAATGCTTTAGGTAAACTCTGTAAGTTTAGCATGTAGTACTATTGTTATTGCAGAATTCCAAATATATGTAAATTTCTGATGATTTACCATTTAACCCATTACTTAGAAAAAATGTGCCTCTTAATTTCTAAATGCATAGATTTTTTTTCTACTTTTTGTAACTGACTTCACATTTAATTGTATGGTGGTCAGAGAGAGTGGTCTATAGGACACCTATCTTTTGAAATTTGTTGAGACATGAATGTAATTAAATTTCTTAAATGTTCCATGTATCTGCAAAAAAATGTATATTCTAAAATAGTTGGGACCAGTTGGGATATGTAACTTAAAAAGGTTTAACATCTTATGTATAAGGAAACTTGCCGGCTGCTTTCCAAGCAGGCAGTCACTTCACGCCCTCACCAGCAGTGGGAGTGCCAGTCGCTCCACATCCGTGCCAGGACTTGCACACACAGTCTTTCAAACCTGAGCAACGCTAGTGGTGTGGACTGGAATCTAATGGTGGTTTTAATTTGAACTCTCTAATGACCAATGACGTCGAGCGTCTTTGTATGTGCTTACTTGCTATCTGCATATCTTGTTTGGTGAGGTGTCTGTTCAAATCTTTTGCCTATTTTCTAACTCAATTGCTTGTCTTATTATTGAGTTAGAAGAGTTCTTTATATAGTCTTTATATATTCTGGGTTTAAATTCTAGCTATCTATATTCTAGATATATGTTCTGGATATATTAATATATAATACATGTTTGTTTATATGTGTACACTATATATTCTTTATATATTCGAGACACAAAAACATTGTAGAACTTTGTCAAATATTTTTGCAAATATCTTCCCCCACTCTTGCCTCACTGTGGCTGTGCGGTCGGTGCCCATCAGTGGCAAGTGAGTGGAAGTGATGTGTGTGGCTCCTGGGTCGCTTTTTAAGAAGCAGCGAAGCTTCTCCACTTTTTTGTACCCTTCCACTGGCTGTAAGGAGGCCCCAGGGGATGGGGCGGCAGCGCAGGAAGGTTGAAGGAGCTTCGGTCTCTGAGTCACCGCGTGAAGAAAAGCTGTCCGTCTGCCAGGAACACTGAACTGATCTGTAGTGAGAAGTAAATCTCTATTGTGTTAAGCCACTGACATTCTGGGATTTATATGTTACAGCAAGTAGTGTTGCATCAACTAATATACCTGCTTTCTTTCATAGGACTGGAGACTAAAAATAAGGTTTTAATCAGAATGATATATGTGATTCCTGTTCAACAGATTTCTGTGTCAAGAGGCCCTCTGAAGCTATTTTCAGAATCTGTTCCCCTAACCTGGTCAATTTGTTTGTTAAGAATTGACTAACAACTGGCTTAGGAAAATACTTATGTAAACCTTTTATTAAGTGTTTCAAATATTTCTTCCTAATGGTAAAATAATTTCCCTGAGCTCCTCACAGCCAAGTTCATATGGAAGGGTCCTCAGCACTTGTTTGTAGGTTGGATCACTGCAGTTGCTTCCCGGGCCTCAGGGGGGTTGTGTCTGGCAGGGCGTCCACGCAGTGAGCGCATCCTCTGTGCCAAGCACTTTACGTGGATTCTCTCACAGGCCTCATAGCACCATCAAGTGGTAGGAAATACTAGACACATTTTAAAGCTCAGGAAATTGAGGCTCAGTCACTTGCTCATGGTCACCCTGAGCCTCGGCGCTGGCGGCGTCCGGCCCCAGCCTTGCACTCCACTGCCCTGGCGGGAGTCAAGCCGGAGAGGAGGCCGTCGTTCCACCTCTTTTCCCCTCAGCACTTGGTCCCGGGCTCCCTGCGGAGGGTCTCAGTCATCAGCCAGATTCTTCTCCTGTCCAGGGCCTGGGGCTGCCTCAGCAATCAGTTCCTTTTTCCTTTTGGACTTCAACCCAAAACAGAGCCCCGGGTACGGCAACAGAACCTCGGCATGGGGAAGTAGGGAGTGGCGGGTGTGTGCACGCACATGCCTATGACCTGGTGCCGCTATAAAGGAAACTTAGCCGCTAGCCTTCATTCTACCAGCCTCCCTCCCCTGCCCACGCCAGGCCCATAGCTCTACCTTTGCCTGTACCAGAGGTACGGATGCTTCCCACCCCGGGGCATGCGCGGCTGAGAGCCTGGGAGAAGCCAGAGTGTCCATCTTGCTCTGTGAATGGCCAGTGGGGTTTCTGGAAGCCATTTCTGGAATTTGTCTTCAGAGCCCATAGTGCCCAAACACTATGGCTACAAAGCAAACAAGCAAAGTGGAAGCAGAGACAAGGGAATAAGGAACAAACTGACAGTGCCCAGATGGGAGGGGGAGGGGGGTCCTGGGGAACGGAGGGGAAGGGTCTAGTCGAGGAACACGTACGAAGGACCCGTGGACGTGGACAGCAGGGTGGGGATGGGCTGTGGGTGGGGGGTGGGTGGGGCAGGGGAGCACAACTGGGGAAAAATTGGGACAACTGTAATTGAATAATAGAAAAGAAAAATTATACAATAATAATAATACAAGAATAAAAAATGGGGCCATGAGTTTCTCTTTATTTTCAAAATTTTCTGTGATGTGATTATTTTTATAATCACGAGTTAGGAGAAACGCGATGAACTGCACAAGCTCTGTGCTGCTTCGCTCCATGCAAAACACCTGCCGGTTGCCCAGCTTTGCTTTCTACAAAGCGGTAAGACCATACTGCCAAGGAGGTTTCTAAAAATTGTTTAAATTTTTTATTGTGGTAAAATATACATCACGTTTACCATTTTACCATTTTTTTAAAGTATTTTTTTTTAAAGATTTTATTTATTTATTTTTTAAAGAGAGGAGAAGGGAGGGAGAAAGAAAGGGAGGAACAGCAATGTATGGTTGCCTCTCACATGGCCCTCACTGGGGACCTGGCCTGCAACCCAGGCACGTGCCCTGACCGGGAATCGAACCGGGTTTGTCTGGTTCCCAGCCCGCGCTCAATCCACTGAGCTACACCAGCCAGGGCCCATTTTACCATTTTTAAGTATATAGTCCAGTTCCATTAAATGCACTCACATTGCGGCGCAGCCATCACCACATCCCATCTCCAGGGCTTTTTCATCTTCCCAGAACGAAACTCTGTCCTCACTAAACAATACCTCCCCATTCCCCTTCCCCCCGGCTCCGGCAATGTCTATGTTGCTTTCTGTCTCTATGAATTTGACTATTCTAGGTACTTCATAAAGGTGGAGTGGTATTTGTCCTTTTGCATCTGCCTTATTCACTCAGCATAATGTCTTCCAAGTTCTCCCATGCTGTAGCGTATGTCAGAATTTCCTTCCTTTTTAAGACTGAATAACATCCCACAGTATGTGTACAGTGCATTTTGTTTACCCACTCATCCATGGATGAGCAATTGGGCTGAGTCTACCTTTCGGCTCTTGCAATAATGCTGCTTTGGACACGGGTGTACAGATGTCTGCCTAGAGGTGGCATTGCTGCCAAGGAGGTTTTTAGAATTTGATTTGGGGACTTTCCTTAGGACCTTATTTGAAATTCCCCAGCTAAGGCTGCTCATTGTCCTTTGAATGTGGATTTTATTTTTAGAAATTTCCAGCAGTTTTGGAGGGGCATCAGAATGGACTGGTTTCATGCTGTGTTGTTACCCTGGCCGCTACAAGGCTTATTTAGACACACGGCATCTTCTAAAAAAGCAAAGCTGAGAAGTGAGGACAGGTGTCTTCCTTTCCAGATGAGGGGACTGAGACTGAGAGCCTGTCCGGGGCACAGTGCCAGTCACAGGGCCAGGGTTCAAGCTTGGATCTGTTTGAGCTCAAAGCCTATGCTTGGCCTATGACCCTGTTCTCTTACCTTGAAGCAATTGGGCTACCAAATTTGAAAATACCATTTTGGATCAAAAAGGTATGATTGTGGAGGCAGGTTTTAGCATATCCATTATAAGATTTCCCAATCAAAAGGAAAATAGATGATCATTTGTCTAAAATGTGGACTACGGAGAAAAGCAGAAAGAAAAAAGTTACCCAGGGTTGTGCCCCTCGCTGTCAATCAGTTGTATCCTTGCATAAAATGTTTAACTGCATTTCCTCCACAGTTCAGCCGGGCATGGTGTTCATGTGATCACGGCAGGTCAACAGGAGAAGCATTTAGTCACCTTAATGAAGCCATGTCTGTTCGTTGACAAAGGTTTACATTGTCAGACGTCAGGGTGTGGCAGCTGCTGAGAGCAGGCACGAACTTGTGAAGTGCTCGAAGCTGAGAGAACGCTTTTGGCTGATGGCCTCCAGCTGCCACGTTCGGGCCAGCTTCATGCTTTTCCCAGGCAGCTCTCCAGCCCAGGACTGAACGTGGTGGGGTCACCGGCACCCACCATTCCTGCCCAAGGGAGGACTCTCGAACGGGCGACTGCGCTCCACTGCCCACTGGGTTGCCCAAGACTTCGCATAATTTGCCCTGTGGCCTGAGACATTCCCTGCCCTCTTTTTCTTCCAACCCTCTGTTTTCACGGGCGTGGGTTCCGGGCGGCACTATGAGGGCTTTCCCTGTCCAGTCCTGCCTCCTCCCCCTTTATCTTTCATGGTTAGTGTGCCCCAGTAAACCTCTCCCCTAACTCCCACTCTGCATCTACTCACTCCTCCCTCCACCAGCTGCTTCCGGGAGCACCCGGGTCGACACCTACCTCCACCAGCTGCTTCCGGGAGCACGCGGGTGGACACCGGTGGTGACTGCGGATGAGAAGGGCCGTGCATGTTTCTGAGTTTTTGTTCAGTCTTTGAAAAGCTAAGCTTAGAATTTCTACATGAAGTAATGTTCAATACACACCAGTGTTGGACTTAATACAGAGCATAAAAGTATGTATTTATAAGAATGGTGTTTTCTATTTTCCTGACTCAAATAACCTTATGTTTTAATATTTTAAGAAGCATTAAATGGTTGTGTGATGGAGAGACATGCTCCTCTCTCTGTCTCTATCTTAATTGTAGCCTGCATTCTTCTTGAGGCCTTTAGGCGAATAGCTTTTGCTATCGAAAATTATTAGGGGAATTCTGCTTGAGGCTTGAGCTTTTGGCAAAAATATGCAGGAGTCTCAAGACCAGATTCAAATCTGCTGGGGTCAACAAACTGGAGAACAAAGAGACCTGCTCTTCCTTGGATCCCTGTTGGCGCCTGGGTGTCTCGTACCTCTGGGCCATACCTCTTGGCCGGAGCCTCCTTCCTTTTCTTGACTTTAGAGACAACTGAATTCTGGGCTCTTTTCAGATGGATTTGCAAAAGCTTCATGCCCGTCCCCCACCCCTGCTGTGCTGTGTCCATTTTTCTCTAGCTGGCGCCTTCTGGATCAATAATCCTCTCCTTACTCCAAAGTCTGACATTTTGAATATTGGCCTTTGGTTCTGAAGCAACGGGCACACGGACCTTGAATTGGTAACAGTAGAATAATATGTAAGAACTCCGAGAAATCATTGAAAAAACGCTAATGAAGGACTGAAAATAAAGGAAGATGTAACATGGAAGCCAAACCCTACAATAACAAAGATGGACACATAACACCGAAAAACGAGGGGAGTTGTGGGGAACAAGACCACTGCTCTCTAGAAGTCCCGGTTATGACTAATCAATAAAGTCTGATTAATGTGGAAGAAGATAACATAGTAAAAATGTGTTAACAGCTGCGTGTCTTGTAATGCAAGCTAGTGGAATTAAGTGCTAAACACATAAAATAAACACATAAAACTAGTTGTATCTGCTGTAACTCACACCATGGCAGGAGCTTTTAAGGGTTGCTAATAAAATAGTAATGCGTTTTAAGTCTCTGACTTTGTGTTTGGAGATGCAACAGACCGTTTCCAGGTGGCCATGCTTCCCGCCTCCAGCGGTCAGGAAGGCCAGTTGGACCTGTGAGCTGCACCTTTCCTTTCCACGCAGCCTGGTGAGCAGCTCCCGTGACTAAGGCGGAATCTTGGGCTGAAGGAAGCATTTTCATCCTGACTGCAGGTCTCAGGCCTAGCCAGTGATGTCTGCAGGCTGCCCACTGGGAGGGAGGCAGGGGCTCCCTCCTGCTCCTGTCTTGAGTGCCTGGGTCTTATGTGTGGGGCATAGGGGTCACATTTTCCTCGTTGCTCCGTTTATTTCCCTGACACAAAACCCTCCCCCTCATGCTTTCTCTCCCTCCCTGTCCCATTTCGCCCTGGAAGTTCATCTTTGCATAGCCTGGGGGTCCTCAACCTGGCTGCCCATTCACTAATTCCCAGGCTGTGCTCCTAACCACTTCACCCAGAACCCCTGGGGCCAGGCGGCAGCGTTTTTAAAGCTTCCCAGCTGATAGCAATGTGTAGCCAAGCTAAGAATCACTGGCTTAACTAACCCCATTTCCCCCCATGGGAGCAGGAAGAAAGGCACTCTTTTCAACCTTTGCACCAGAGCGTTTTCACTGGCCACACCACTGCCCTCGAGGACAGAGCTGGGTCACCCTCACCGGTCCCATTCGACAGTGCGTGTTCACTGTGGCGCTTTACGTGTACACAGTCTTGTCCTCGAGGAAACAACATCGAACTTCTTACGGAGGGCCCTTAAGTTTAGTTCTCTCCACACTCCCACCCAAACCCTCAAATGAGCCAGATGGGTGTGGAACTTGGGGTAAACACCCAGGATCAAGATCTGTCTTTGACAGCAAGTGGGCAGGTAGCTCTGGTCACGCTCTCTGACCTCTAGGAGACCGAGACTTTTACACCCGCAAGTGAGAGTGCTACTTCCCTCATCCGTCCTCCTTTAATGGGAGCCTGGCTATGAGCTGAGGCTTGACATCCATCATTTCCAGTCCTCTCAACACCGCGTTAGGGAAATCTTTTTGTTACCTTTTTACCGATGGGAAAATAGACTCAACTAAACAGACTTATGACTAATCAATAAAGCCCACAAGGGGATGGGCTTTGGAATTAATCTGGGTTCAAATCCCCGCTTCACTTCTCACTAGCTGGGGAATCTTGAACATGGCAATTAACCAATCCAATCGTCCATTCCAATGGGAACTCTAACATTTTCTGTTCTACTCCCATATCTCCTTTGGGCAGGCTCTGGCTGGCAGTAGCAAGGGTCAAGGGAGCAGCGGAGTAGGCAGCAGGCGACGGCAATTGCCCAACCCAAACTGGGGAGTGAACTTCTCTCCTTTCCCAGTCTGGGGTTTTCTCCAGGCAGAGGTGCCGAGGAGAAGAACACGTGAGACCGTTTGGATAAACACGAGTTTATCCAAACCAACCTCAATGGGAGAGGCAACAGGCATGGGCTGCACCCCTACGTTCCTGAGTGTGCAGCTTCAAGGTGTTCCTTTATGATGCATAATTCAGATGATATCTCCCACAACCTCAGTTGATATTGTGGCAAACACTACTCTCAAACTCCTCCCCAGAACTTTCCCTAAGGTGGAGCCAGCTGGTCTGGAGTGCTCGTTTACTTTATTTACATGTGGCTTTTCTCATCAGCAGGTCATATCATAAGGTGCAGGGCCTGTTGCTACGGTTACCGGTGTCAGGCGTCTGCCCGTTTAGCCTTTGCTGAGTCCCGACTCCATGGGGTCACACTTCCCGTCTCCCAGACTCCCCTAGGCTCTTCACCTTTGCAGTCACAAAAACATCAACGTGTTGAAGTTTCTCTCTTCTTATTTCTCTGCTTCTCTACAGGTTCTTCTGGAGCTCTGCCTCATCCTGAACTCACCGACTGCACTTTTTATTTCTGCTGGTGTATTCTGATGCTGTTCCTCCTCCAGCACAATGAGTTATTACCTCTGAGCTGTACAGTCACCCAACACCTACCTCACAGGTTATTGTGAGGAGTAATCGAGATAATGTGTGCAAGCACCGAGCACATTGTAAATGCTGATACAAATTAGCTGTAATTATATAAACAACAGTCATCCTGTGAGGCAGGAGCTACGCTAGCAGGAAGTACAAAGTGCACGGGAAATGCTCGGCACACTGAGAGATGTCAGACAGTGCTAGGTTGCCACCCCGTGAGGTCTCTGGGAGCCCAGCGTCCCCACCTAGTACCTTTGTCTCCTTATTCACCGAACATTTACTGAGACTAGTGTGGCCACTTGTCATAGTCACAGCTGCCACATTAAGTTGTTAACTAAAAAAAAAGACATTTTTTATCCTCACTTGAGGACATGCTCTTTGATGTTAGAGAAAGGGGAAGAGGGAGAGGGAGAGAGAGGTGGGGAGGGGGAGAGAGAGAGAGAGAGAAAGAAACATCAACTGGTTGCCTCCCCTAGAAGCCCTGACTGGGACCGACCCCGTAACCTAGGCGTGTGTCTTGAACAGGAATCGAACCTGTGATCTTTCTGTTTATGGGACAATGCTCCAACCAACTGAACCACACCAGCCAGGGCAAAAAAAAAATTTTTTTAATTTTGATAAAATGCACATAACAATATTTACCACCTTAACCATTTTTAAACAAATAGGTCAGGGGCATTAGGTACACGCACATTGTGTGTGTAGCCAGTGACCATCCGTCCACAGGGCCTTCTTCATCTTGCACACTGTCTACTGAGTCGTCTTTTGTTTCTGGGGAGATTCCTCTTCTGCCTTCCCAGCCAGGAAGTCAGAACTCACCCTCCTACCTGCCCTGGGACTGGGCTGCAGGCCTGTGACCAAGCTCCACCAATCAGCAATCGGACACGGCTGTGCAGACCTCGGTTCAGATGGGAGCCAGGAAGGGGAGGGGCTGCGGGGGAAGCCACCATATTTGCTGGCATGGGAGGCAGCAGAGGTGCACAGCTTTTGGTGGCGGCGGCTACAGTGGTGGTGGTTCCTGCAGGTGGCAAGGTCAAGTTTCTGATGCAGAAGTGGAAACAGCGCAGCTGCTGTAGTGACTGCAGTACAATGGGTTCTTGGCACTTAGAGCCTGGCATGGCGATAGTTTCCTTATCAGGTTTTGGGTGTTACTTTTAGATTTTTTTTGGTCTCAATTATACTCTCAAATTCGTTCTTTCTTTCTTTTTTCTTCCTTCCTTCCTTCCTTCCTTCCTTCCTTTCTTTCTTTCTGTTTAACTAGCTGGAACTATCACAGAGAATGGTGAGACCAAGGTTGCCTAACCACCTTGTTTTTTGGAAGCTGTTGGCAAAGCTGCCTCATCTTTGAGCTCCTTTCTAATGAACTGGCCAGGCCCCCGCTCTTCCCTTGTATCTCCTTGACTTTCGTCCAGGTGGGGAGGGTTCTGGGGTGCTATAGCTCCTCCTTACTGTTGGGGTCCCTGGGACAGAAATTATTTTCAAAAACTGGTCACTGCCAGGAAAGGGAGGCTGTGTGGGTCTGTCTCTGTCCAGGAGTTTGCTCCTGATTATTTTTCTTCTTCATCCAAAGGATGTTTGCCTGGATACACGCTTACTGCTGGCCATTATCCTTTCTCTTCTGTTAAAAATTTCTGCTGGCTTTTCAACATTGTTTCTCCGAGAGGTGAATCCTGTCCAAAGGCATATTCAAGGATGGGAGGCAGGCTGCCTGTTTCTGTTGGGAAGTACAGAGAAAAACCATGATCCAACATTCCCCAGGTTCCTCTGTGACTCGTGATGGCCTGATGTTCTTCTGCCTCAGCTTTTCTCTCTGCAGGATTGGGCTTGGCTTCCAATGTCCTGCATTATGTTAGTATTGGGGCCCTTCTCTGTGCCAGGATCATCCTGGATATACAGAGATGAGTAGGAGCCCTGCTTTGGTAGGTCAGTTGGTTAGTGCGTCGTCCTGATATGCCAAGGTTGTGGGTTTGATCTGCGGTCAGGGGACATATAGGAATCAACCAACAAATGCATAAATAAGTGGGGCAACAAACTGATGTCTCTCTCTCTTTCAAATCAATTAAAAAAAAAAAAAAGATGAGTGCAGGCTGGTGTGGCTCAGTGGACCTCCAAACCAAAGGGTCGCTGGTTCAATTCCCAGTCAGGGCACAAGCCTGGGTTGTGGGCCAGGTCCCTAGTTGGGGACGTGTGAGAGGCAACCTGTCAATGTATCTCTCACACATCAATGTTTCTCTTCCTGTCTTTCTCCTTCCCGTCCCATCGCTCTAAAAATAAATAAATACAGTCTTAAAAAAAATAAAAGATGAGTAAGAGGTGTGTCCTTCAGGAACTTGCCACCCAGTGGAAGTGAGCAAACAGGTCCAAGCCCCAGAGAGTAGCTACAGAAAGAGACCACTTTATCATTTACTCTCCGTATAGTCAGCTCAGCCTGGTCCTGGTTCTCGTCTCTGAGTATTGTGTGTGTGTGTGAGAGACAGAGACTCTCGGGGAATGTTATGTCCTGGTTGTCCCTAGCCATCCCAGACAGGACCTGGGTCAGCGGGCACGTCACAGAGCCTGGCCACCTTCTGCACAGCTTTTGTCCTGTACTCTCACAGATGCACAGAGGATATTAGCTTCCTCCCTTTCAGTGACTGCCTTTTATTTTACGCTGCAGCGGGGACATCTACTTCTGGTAGGAGAACGACTCCACCCCCTCGGGGGTGTGTTTCTGCGTGGAGAGCACAGCATGCATTGCACCTGAAAATGCGATGACGCAGCCCCAGCCTCAGCCATCTCAGTCTCGAACAGCACCACGAGGGGACCTGAACCGGGTAGCCCAGGTAATTTTCAGTCTCTTCTCCAGTCCAGGTGAAGATCAGGCCTGCCCATTTCTCATCCCTTCTGAGCGTTGCCTGCACGCGATGACAAAATGTCCTAAGTGTAAGAAATGGTTTTACAGGACAGGACAGTCCCAACCCACGCCTCCTGCAGGATTTCTCTAAGGACAGGCAGTCTGCAGGGCACAGCGCCGCTTCCACAGATAACCTTTCCCAGCATCTCAGGGGCCCTGGTTCCTGGGAGCCACAGCTGTCTCCACTATCGCCATAGCTACAGGAGCATTTGCTTTACATGCTAACAACTGTGAGACCCACTGAGTGGGTTTGTCCTCAAATAAAAGGCTGTCTTTGCTAGAGATGAATTCAGCTCTTGTGAAATAAAGACCTACTTGAAGCTTTTAAAATATAGGCTTCCCCCAACCCCGCCAGCTCTCTGCCTCTCCTGATGAGGTCCCAAGGATTTTGTGAACTTTTTGTTAGCATTTAATCTCAGATTGTCCTGCATTTTCCCTTTGCTATGGATTGAATTGTGTCCCCCCTGCCGCCACAATTTATATGTTGAAGTCCCAAATCTAATACCTTAGAACAAGTCAGTAGTATTGGAACTAGGGGTGATTAAAGAGGTGATTAAGCCCCAGCTGGTGTAGCTCAGTGGATTGAGCGCGGGCTGGGAACTAGAGGATCCCAGTTCGATTCCCAGGCAGGGCACATGCCTGGGTTGCAGGCCAGGTCTCCAGTAGGGGGTATGTGAGGGGCAACCACACATGGATGTTTCACTCTGTCTTTCTCCCTCCCTTCCCTTCTCTCTAAAAATAAATAAAATCTTTTAAAAATGGCTAAAAAAAGATCAGCACATAGACACACACACAGGGAATACCCCATGAAGACACAGGAAGAAGACAGCCACCTACAAGTCAAAGAGAGAAGCTTCTGGAGGAATCAGCCCCACCAACACCTTGATCTTGGACTTCCAGACTCCAGAATCGTGAGAAAACACAGTTCTGTTGTTTATGCTCCTCAGTCTGTGGTACTTTGTTATGGTAGCCTGAGCAGACTCCCCTTCAGCAGTGTTTTCAAGAAGGCTTTCCTTTTTAATACCTAGTCTTGGGCCCTACCACGTGCCCCCCTGCACACAGGCCACGGGGACTGGTTTGGAGCGTCCAGAAGGGAGCATGCCATGTCTGTATCTACTCTCCATCTGCAAGGGCATCTTTGTCAACTATGGTCAGGAGGGACATGAAGGGTCAGTGAGGACAGAAGGGGACGCCATTCTAGCCAGCCATAAAAACTGCTTCCACCCTGGTCCTGGCTGAGGCAAGGATATTCATCTCTTTCACTTCTAAGACAAGCCCCCACGTCAGACATGCTGATGCTGCCCTGTCCCTCACGTGAGCTATCAAGCGCTGGGAATGTAAAATACACAAAGACTTAGTTGGGAAAAAGCAAACATCTTATTAATAATTTTAAATATAGATTACATGTTGATATTTTTTGGATAGGTCGGGTTAAAAGAAATATATCTGTACAATGAATTCCACCTGCTTCTTTTCACTTTTTAATGTGGCTCCTAGACAATCGAAAATCACATAGGTGGCTTGCATTGCACGTCTAGCGGACAGAGCTGCCACAAAGTGGGCCCGGGCCCGGGCCCAGCTACCCGGCCGGCTGCCCGCTCTCCTGTGTGTCACAGGCGGTCACAGCACGCTGAGGGCCTAGACTGAAGACGAGAGGGTCCAAGTCTCTAGCCCCTGTTGCAGGAATACCCTGGGGAATACACAGCTTGTACCCACTGCACTTAATGGTGACCTCCAGCCTCTGCCCTTTACACTTCTGTCCTTTCGTGTGGCTGTGATCGTTAGCTACCCAGACCTCTCTGCTGCCTGCTCCGTCCTGGTTAGTGCTCTTGCCTCTTTCTCCTCCAGCTCAGGGATTTCAAGAACAGGCTTCCAGTTCCTTCTCCTCAGCCTCCCCAGGGCCCAGGGCTCATGGCTCTTCACAACAGTCACTTAGGACCCTGATGTCTGGGCCCGCCCAGGTCACCTGGCACTTCCTGATCCTGGGTACGTGATGTTGGCCTCAGCCCTTGGCACTAGGAGAGGAGGCTGGGAGAAGAAGCAGCCCCATTCCTTTAAGGAACTTGTGATCTATTTTGAACTCATCCCATGAATGAAACCGATGCAGGGTCCAGCCTGCCCGACTGGACTCTATTCAGCCACCTCCTGACCCTGCACAGGCAGCTGTGCCAAGCCACTGGCCCACACAGACAAGTCAGCGTTCGTGTGATACACTCCCAAGGCCGGGGGCAAGTGTTGCAAATACTGAGAATTTGGGAATGGAGGAAATGGAATTAATTAAGAAGTATAAATCTGGCAAATGTGGAAATAATAAAGGGAGACCAGAGTCTTCTGGTGGCTACTCTGGGGAGCCATGAAGATGAGAGAGGCGTGGGGTCCCTTCAGACTCCTGCCTGCGACTTTCCAGTCCCCAGGCACTCTGCTCTTGGGCTCTGGGTCGTGTCTCTCGACACCCTCCCAGACACGCCTTCCGGGGTCCTGCCACTCTATCTTTGTTCACACTGTTCCCGCCTCCTGGGCTGCCTTGCCCTCTCGTGTCTGCTCGTTCAAACACACAATCCTCCCTTCAGTCCAAGTTCAAATACTACTTCTCATGTGCGGTGCCAGGTGGGCACTGGATAGATGTGGGGGGACACTCTGTAAAGTATGTAACTGTCTAACCACTATGACTGAACCTAATACCGAATAATATTGAATGTAAACTGTCATTGAAACACTAAAAATCAAAATACGACTTCCCCTTGAAGCATCCCCTGATTAGTAAACAGAAATGATGTGTCCCTTTTGGGGACACCTTGTTTTGGCTTACCTAGCGTCCCTTCCCCACCTCTCCTTCTAGACTGGGAGGACAGGACTGTGCTGTATCTGTCTCCCTGTCTCGTAGGACAAAGCACTTAGTCTGGCCCGGTGCCGGTGTTTTCACTGTGAATACTGTGTTCACCTCTCCCCTAGTGCTTCCTGCTCTGTATCTGTCCACGTGTCTTTTACTCTGATAAGCTATATGCCTCCCCTGGGTGCCTCTCGGGTACAAGCTACTGGGGTTACAAAGATAAACCAGACACAGCCCCAGTCCTCTGGGGGAGCTCGGACTAGAAGCACAAAAAAACTGTCCTCGTTATTGTAAATGGGCTGGCAGGTGTGTGTCCAGGGTGGGGGGGTAGAACAGAGGGTGGAGGTCAGCTCTGCTCCTCAGCAGACTTAGCTCAGCGCAGGACTTGAAGGATCGGGAGGATTGCGGGAGGGTTGGATTCTTGGGGAGGAACCAGAGATGGTCTCCCAGGCGAGGCAGATGGACCCATGTGGTTGGAGAAAAGGTGGGGGGCTTGCAGCTCATCGACCTGTATCTTAGACACAGTGACCTTTGCTGTGGAGCAGATGCGCAGAAGGGTTTGTTGACTGACTGACTGACTGACTTACTGAGCTCTTTGAGGATGAGAAACCAAAGTGACTCATTTACCTGTTCGTTAAGTTGATTTTTAAAATAGTTTATTTTTATCGTATTTTATCCCATTACCACTTCTCCTCCTTGTGCCCTCTTCCGCCGCCACTGCCCGCCCCCTGCCCGGTAATCACCTCCCTGTTGTCCGTGTCCGTGAGTTCTTTTTCAGGATCACACTACCCCCAACCCCCACCCCTAAGCTGTCAGCCTGCTCTCTGTCTATGAGTCTGTCTCTATGTTTCTCGTTAGTTCAGTTTGTTCATTAGATTCCACACGAGTGAAATCATACGGTATCCTCCTCATTAATTTTAGACAACCTCTGAATGTTTACAATGCCTTAGCTCGATTTTCCCACGTATTCCTGGTCCTGGAGTCACCGAGGGCGCCCGTCATACGCGGGTTCTTGGGTCCCTCCCCTAGCGAGTCCTGTGCGATTGGCCTGGTACGGGTTCCAGAATCTCCATGTTTTATGAGTGCCCTAGGACATCCTTATGAGCAGGCAAGCTTGGGAGACTGCTACTAGCAGGAAAGGAAGAAAAAAGAAGGTGCTTATTTAAATAAACGTCTTCTTCAAATGCACCCCGACCTTGTAGAATCCTCAGGGCAGAATCTGGCACGTTTAATGAGCCCCCCAGATGAATCTCACTCTCACTCAAGTTGGGGGAGGCTCTGCTTTAGCCCAGTGGGTCTCAACCCTGGCTGCTCATTGGAATCACTTCGGGCTTTAAAATCATCTGCTGTTGGGCCGTGTTATCTGTTTTTCTTAAAAGCTCCCAGACAATCCTGGCATGGCCTTTGGGCTGAGAATCTCTGATTATGGCCCTTCTGGCACCCAGTGGGTGTGTTAGGCCAGGTGGGACTTTCAGCACCCCTCAAGTCACAACCTCTACAGCAGCGCTGCCGACACCGGGCCGTGCATTGGAGTCACCTGGGCAGGGGAGCTTCTCGACTCCTCGCACCGAAGCCACCGCCGAGACCAATGAAGGCAGAACCCACGTCGGGTAGCGGGGTGGAGAGGCTGGGCCGGTTATTTTCAGAAGTCTTCCTGTGTGTTTCTAATGGGTAGCCAGTGGGGAGGCCCCTGGAACACGGCCGTGTGTAGGCAGGTAAGCTGAGCAGCGCTCTGCTGAAGAACAGCCTTTTTCAAAGTCTTAGCTCTGGGAGCCAGGATTGAGCACACCTGCCAGATTCAAGAAACCTGTGCGTCCGCTTTCAACGCAACCGCGTGATCCCTCCTCGTCAGAGGCCCCTCTAGGCCATCCTGCCATTAGTTATTCGGTATTTTTCATAACCGATTGATGAGACCAGCTGTAAAAATGCCAAAGAGAAAACTGTTTCCTTATCATGCATCTCTTTGGCTTTTTAAACATACTTTCTGGGGAACCACAATTACCCTGCGTCTCTCTGTTCTCCCTCTGACTGCAGCGTCCTTCCCGTTGGCTTAGGGGCCACCGTTCTCCGGCACCGTTGCCGCTGTGCGCTAGTGCCCGGCGTCTGCCTGGGATTGGAGACCTCAGGTAGGATTCCAGTTTAGGAATTCGCTTATTCATGCGTTGGTGCTTTCAATGAACCTCCGTCAACACCCCTGTGCTGGGGGTCAGAGACAAAGTGTGACGAGTGCCATTAAAAACAACAAAACAAAACATGGCCTTGAAGGTAACCTTCCACACGCTGTCAGTTCATAAACTTCTCCCTAGTCCTTCTCAAGAGCACCAGAGAGAAGAAAGGAGGGGACTTCAGAGGCAGACAGATGGTGTGCTGATGGCTGTGAGACA